>CM046446.1:91885673-92062213 GCA_025506515.1 Flaveria trinervia
GGGTGCCCGGGTTCGAACCCGGGACCTATAGGTTAGGATGGGAGCGTGTTAACCAGTGAACCAAGGCATCCAGTCGCGGTTACAACCTGGTTTTGAAGCTTAAGAATCATCGAGAATGAAAACCCCCAATTCTCATATAAGCCCTAGAACAATGTTCGATCAAATTGAGCCCCATATGAACATTGTAATCGATCGAAAGGTTAGGGCTTTTGATCCCCATATGAAATCGAGTATAAAGGTAGTTTTAATTACCCGAATTGTTATTGGATTGGTGTTTGAACACTCGAGGAAACGTTGCGGACGTGGAAGTCTTGATGGATAGGCAAACCTCAACGATAATCAAATTAATTTGTGGGAAGCTTCGCGTGATGACCTCGATGCAAAGCCCTTTGCGAATTTGGTCAATTGAAGCTCAGAAGATAATGTTTGGTTGAGTTGCAGGTCGCGACGAAGATGGTGATTGAATTCGTTGCTTTTGTTTGTTTTAAGTGTAATTGGTGGTTGTGAACACTTGGAATTTGTTAGATGATAGTTTCTGTTCGTTTAATTAGATTAATACAACGATTTAATGCTCGAACGGCTAAGTAATTGGAATGTTTCGGTTATGCATTCGATTCGCTTAGTAACCGATGATTAAACACGTTTAATGGGTGCATTCAAGTTCGAAACGAGTTCTAGAAGGATTTGAGAATGGTTCTGGGTCTCGAAACGACCGATTTCAAAGGTCTCTAGTCTCGTCGGAGTTCGCCGGAAATCGGCCGGGAAACGGCCGGAGAAACGGGAAAGAAAAGAAAAAAAAAAGAGAGGGTTTTGCAATTTTGCAGTTCTGGTCCCTGAAGTTTCCATTGTTACATTTATGCACAAACTTTAATATTAAAATTTCTAAATTGGCATTAAAACCCCCTAAACCTTAATTTCGTAAAGTTTTAAAACATTGTTAAGTTTGGTAACTATTACAATATATATATATATATATATATTTTTATATTAATTAACCATATTATTTGATTTTTTTTATTATTATTACTATTATTAGTTATTATTTATTGCTAATATTACTATTACTAATACTATTATGATTATTATTATCATAATTATATTCTATTTAATTTAATATTATTAGCTTCAAATTAAGGATTTAAAGACATACCAAGCATAAGAATCCCATAAATTTCATAATGGCACAAGTAGTCCTTACAAGAACTTAACAAGATTAACTTTTAATTTAACAAAAATACGAGATGTTACATATATGGATGCGCATGTGTGTGAGTGCTTCCGATTGTATGTGTGTATGAATGCGATATGTGTGTATGTTTCGGCATATATGCATATATATGCAGTTTTATGTGTTTGGTGTATATGTGTGTGGGTGTTATTCTTTAAGGGCATACATATATATATCTATGTAAGTGTATGTATGGATGTGTCTTTTTTTTATTATAAATTCTGAAATACATACATATATCTATGTAGGTGTGTGTATGACTTGTGTTTTGATGTGTACGCATGTATGGTGGTGTTTAAGTGGGTGATTATGTGGTGTGTGATGAGATGCATGCGTGTGTGTCATGCCAATATGAATGTGTGTGTTTCTATAAATTTTATTGGGTGTTGATAATGTGGGTGTGTGTTGCATGTCTACATTAAATGCATGTTTGACTTTGTGTTTGTATGTGTTTTTCTACAGTTATATAATATATTTTGAGTCTATGAATGCATGCATATGTATTGTGTGAAAATATATATATGATATATATGTTTGACTTTGTTGGTTGTATGTGGTTAATCAACCATAATTAGGAAGGTAATTATGTTAAATTGTGCTTGCATGTGCATGGGTGAATTTGGGACGTTTGGCCCGAACCGAGCCGTGAAACGCGAAACTGTACAATTTTTATGTTCTTAGTTAATAATTACTATTAATGATATATTAACTTTAATTCAGGTTATCTGGGAACCTAATTTCTTGTTCTTTGCATTTCTTTGTTGCTATGCTTTCGAGGTGAGTTCTCAGCTCCACTTTTGTACTATACTCTCATTTTGGGGGAGAGAAACATGTTGTTTTCATAAACATACAATACTTAGATTGGTAATACTGCATATATTGGTTTACTATAGTGATACCACTACGCCTCTTTGGACCGTTAATATGGAATTAGCGAGGTGATTGTTAGTAGATCTACTGGGTTGACAAACCCCACCCGGGCTAGTCGCGCTAGCTTGACTGGAGGTCAAACGGGTGAATGGTTAGCCTGTTTTACAGTGTTGTGGTCTGGTATCCACAGCCGGGGCATTCATTAGATTATTACTATCAGCTCGGTCGCGAAATTCATACACATAGTGACTTGTTGTAGGCTAGCTACCTACTTATATGCTTTGATTACTTAATCTGGATTTCATTACTGTCACTTACTGTTTTCTGATAAACCTGTGAACTCACCAACCTTGTGTTGACACTTTAGCATGTTTCTTTCAGGTTCTTAAGCTGCGCATGAATAGGAACATCTCGCATTGCATTTATCATCGTAGAGTCAAATGAACAATCTACATTTTTCTATAAATTATATTTATTTGGTTTGCGCGTGTTTGCGCCGTTTAAATTATGGTTTATATGCTTCCGCACTTATTTTAAATGCTTCGTATTTAATTCTTATTTTGAGAAACCTTATTCAATTTAGAAATTATATTTTGTAATTATTGCGTCATTTGGTGTAACTAATGGCTAAGATCCTGGTATGTCACGCGCCTAACGGTATTACCCCGTTTGTGGAAATTGAGGGTGTGACAGATTGGTATCAGAGCCAATGGTTATAGCGAACTAAATTAAATATGCATTACATTTGCATTGCATTTAGACTATAGCCTGATGCCTTAGTTACACGCATATAGACACGTTTAGCTTTATTAGTTTATGTTGATCTAAATTGCTACACTTGCTTGGGATTTGCCTGATATGGCATATTCCTGTGAGCGTTCGGCTACAGGAATGGCATAATCATCTCTTCATTCTATGCTTATGGGAAAAAGACCATTTCATCTTGATTTTCCTACTATTACCTCATGTTTCATCGTACAAGTGACTCTAAGTTGCTATGAGTCACGAGAAGACTATTTACGAATTTCCTGTACCTTACCTTTTATATTATACCTCTCGGAATTGGATACAATACTATTGGTACCTAACTTGGATGGTTCATTAGGAGCATGTTCTGCCTCCTGTTGAATGCGTTTCGCAGACGAGAGTTGCGCCTGCTAATCCTTCTTTACCGACCTTGCCACTTCTCTGTCTTATGGAACAGGTAATGGCTGTACTGGTGGCTACCATACACATTACAAGACAACTTATCAAAGTTTACTTACGACAATGTTATTTACCCATTTGACCTTCTTTCGTACAAGTTTGGTTAATTAACCCTTGGCTTAATAACTAATCCTTGATACCTCTATCATTAATAACCCTCTGTACTTGACAATGTATGTTAGCTCGGATAAGAGGAACCAGAGTGACCATGCAAAGCAAATTACCATCACGGGTGCACACGTAATTGTACTTTGTCGTGCATGAGAAGTCTGGAGAACCCTATTGATTGATAACAGTCATAGTCAGTACAAAGTTTTAATTCTATACTTTAGGGACACGATAGCCTCAATGCATATAAAACTTCACTAAGGATATGAAAGTAATCCTTCATCTCCATTCGTATGAAAGTTTCTATCCATCTGGATCCATCGACTTCTATTGATTTCCTCGTTTATTTATTTTCTATTATCTATTTTATCCATGGGACTTTTGTTCTTTTTCACACCTAGATGGGAAGGGTGTTTTCCATCCAACTGATGTTTTAAATTTTAGTATTGGTTTGATTCATTGTAAACGTACTTACAATTTATTTGATCAGAATTATTATTTGAACTTATTAGTTGTGTGTGTGCTAAATTCTTTTAAATTACTTATTCTTAAATGAAGTAGATATGTTGCATAGTGCTTATTTTTGTATGTTGTGATTGTTAAGAATGTCTGAAATTGGCCGAGGACGCGGACGTGGTCGTGGCACCATCAACATGACCCAGCTGAACTGGCAGCCCTAATCAATCAGCATGTGGCTGATGCCCTTGCAAATCCAAATCTCAATACGCATGCCGCTCCAATCGGTAAGCAATACCCAGTTTACTTCTAACATTAACATTATCTCATCCTGATTAAGTCGAAGTACTTATTCAAAAATTCCAAATACCTGATCTAAACACGTTGCAGGACAAAGAGCATGTACCTTCAAGTCCTTCATGGACTGCAAGCCAAACCCATTCAAGGGGACTGAAGGAGCAATGGGACTACTCCATTGGTTTGAAAAATTGGAGTCAGTATTTGAGATTTGCAACTGCCCTGCTGAGAGCAAAGTGAAGTATGCTGCCGGCACGATGGACGGTACCGCACTGAGCTGGTGGAACACTCAAGTCCAAATGTTGGGCGTTGAAACTGCAAATGCTACATCATGGGCAGATTTTAAGAACTTACTTAAGGCTGAGTATTGTTCCAGGGATGAAGTGCAGAAACTGGAAACAGAATTTTGGAACCTGAGGATGGTTGGTTATGAAATTGAAGCTTACACAATTCGTTCTCACGAGTTGGCTACTCTATGCCCTACCATGATCAATCCGGCTTACAAACGAGTTGAGAGATACATCGATGGACTGGTACCGGAGATACAAAGCATGGTCACCACTGCTAGACCAACTACTATTCAGGAGGCTGTCCAATTGGCCTACAAGCTGACCGACCAAGCCATCACGCAGGGCAAACTGCCTCCGCGTGGTGCTACAAGCAGTTCTAATGACAACAAGAGGAAGTGGGAACCTTTTACCAATGGAAAACAATCTTCATCTTCCATTCCACAGCAACAACATAGCAAGAGATTCAACCAACCACAACCTATTCAAGACTCAGGTAGTTTTGGCGGCTACCATGGCAACCTCCTAAAATGCAACAAATGCAAGTTTCATCACAACGGGTAGTGCACGAAGAACACTTGTGAGAGATGTGGAAGGTTTGGACATGTTGCCAAGAATTGCAGGGTGAACCTTTCAGTAAAAGCACCTCAACAACAACCACAACAAAACTACAAACAGTCTGGATGTTATGAATGTGGACAATCTGGTCACTATAGGAGGGAATGTCCGAAGCTAAAAAGGAATGGTAACAATGGTGCTGATAATCGCCCTGGCAACGGCAACGAAAACGACAGGGGCAACGGTAATGGTAGAGCCAAGGGGAGAGCTTTTATCATTGGATTAGGTGAGGCTCGTAATGATCCTTCTACTGTAACTGGTAAATTTCCTATCAATGGTTGCTTTGCCTCTGTGCTATTTGATTCTGGTGCTGATAGGAGTTTCATTTCGCACAAATTCAGTCGATTGCTAGATGATAATTCTGTAGCCCTAGATACGAATTATACAGTAGAAATAGCAAACGGTAAGATCATCGAGTCTTCTCGCATATACAAGGGTTGTAAGATTAGTCTATCTGGGCATGATTTTGATATTGACCTTCTATCAATTACACTTGGTAGCTTTGATGTCGTTGTTGGCATGGATTGGCTGTCTAAGAACCAAGCCGAAATCATTTGTCGTGAGAAACTCGTTCGACTACCTTTGCCTGATGGAAAGATACTCACTGTGGAGGGCAACAAGAGTGGTGCAGTGGTTGGCATCATCTCATATATGAAAGCATAGAAGTGGTTGAGGAAAGGGCATTCGGCGATTTTAGCCCTAGTTACTGAAAAGATTACTGAGGAGAAACGACTGGAAGACATTCCGATTGTTAGAGATTTTCCTGAGGTATTTCCCGAGGACCTACCTGGCCTTCCTCCACACAGGCAGGTAGAATTCCAGATTGAGTTAGCACCTGGAGCAGCTCCGATCGCTCGGGCACCGTACCGTTTAGCACCGAACGAACTACAAGAGTTATCCAAGCAATTGCAAGAATTTCTGGACAAGGGATTTATACGTCCCAGCTCTTCACCCTGGGGAGCTCCAGTGCTTTTCGTGAAGAAGAAAGATGGAACCTTCAGAATGTGTATTGACTACCGAGAGCTGAACAAGGTGACAATCAAGAATAGATATCCACTTCCACGCATTGATGACCTGTTTGACCAGTTGCAAGGATCAAGCTACTATTCCAAGATTGATCTGAGGTCAGGTTATCATCAACTACGAGTTCGAGAGGAAGACATCTCGAAGACGGCATTCAGAACTCGTTATGGGCACTATGAGTTTGCAGTAATGCCTTTTGGATTGACCAATGCCCTAGCAGTTTTCATGGACCTCATGAACCGTGTTTGCAAACCTTATTTGGATAAGTTTGTCATTGTCTTTATTGATGACGTACTAATCTACTCTCAGAATAAGGAAGATCATGAGGAACACCTGAGGATCATTCTGGAATTGTTGAAGAATGAACAATTGTATGCAAAGTTTTCAAAATGTGACTTCTGGATGCGAGAAGTGCAGTTTCTTGGTCATGTGGTGAACGAAAAGGGTATACATGTAGATCCTTCAAAGATTGAAGCAATCAAGGATTGGCCGGCACCGAAAACGCCTACTGAGGTGCGACAATTCCTTGGTTTGGCAGGTTATTACCGACGATTTATCGAAGGATTCTCAAAGTTAGCACAACCTTTAACTGCCAGAGCAAATCAAGATTGCCAGAAGGAACGGATGACTTTGTTGTTTATTGTGATGCATCCATCCAGGGTTTGGGATGTGTACTGATGCAACGCAACAATGTCATTGCTTATGCGTCCAGACAACTCAAGGTACATGAAAAGAATTACACAACGCATGATCTAGAATTGGGAGCTGTGGTGTTTGCCTTGAAGATCTGGAGGCACTGCTTATATGGAACTAAGTGCATGATCTACACAGACCACAAGAGCCTCCAACACATATATGACCAAAAAGAGTTGAATATGCGGAAGCGACGATGGTTAGAACTGCTCAACGACTATGACTGTGCCATCAAATATCATCTGGGTAAGGCTAATGTGGTGGCTGACGCCCTCAGCCGAAAGGAAACCCCTAAACCTTGTCGAGTACGCGCATTGCAAATGACCATTCACTCCGATCTGCCAGAGCAAATCAAGATTGCCCAATCTGAAGCCTTGAAAATTGAGAATCTAAAGGCGGAATTCATGCGAGGCATGGAGAAACAGCTAGAGACCAAGACTGATGGAATTCGTTATTTCATGAAACGGATCTGGGTACTACAGTATGGGATTTACGAGAGCTAGTAATGGATGAAGCTCATAAGTCACGCTACTCAATCCATCCAGGCTCAGATAAGATGTACCATGATTTGAAGGAATGTTATTGGTGGCCGAATGTCACACCCCAACCTTGACGGCGGAAACGTCGAGATGTGAGGGTTACGATTGTTCACAGCCACATAACGCTATTTATTAAATCCAAATGTATTAATCATAAAACTGAATTGCAACATTACAAGCAAAAGTTTCAACAAAGAATACATCATGTACAATTGCTACAAATAACATGATCATCCATTTTATCTCTAGGTCCAATCCTAGATGTGATAAGCTTTAAAGAGTAACCACATACTTGAGGTATTCCTGAAACATGTTAAAAAATAAAAGGTCAACATAAAAATGTTGGTGAGCATTCCATAGTTTTCAATACATAAGTATATAAAAGATGGCAATTCAAGTCATAAGTTAGTGAATAAAGTGATTAGGGATGTTATGAACAATGGAACAATCAAACCTCGACAAAAGTTTTACAAGTCTCAAACGTTAAAAGTATATACGATCAGCTAAGTGTACTCGGATCAACCAAGCAGGCTTGTCTTACCCATAGATCTATGACTTCGCTGGGCTAGCAATAGTTAATGATTGTACATATAACGCCATAACATGGTAATCACGAAAGTTCAACTAACCACAACTTTTACAAGATGAATTGCCATAGGTTTACAAGTCTCAAATGAGTCTATGAGTGCAATAGTATAAGTTAACATGTTTCACCCCAAAGTGTGACAATAGGAAAAAGGGGTATAGAATACTCACTTGGATATAGGCATCACAAGATGATATAAAAGATTAACGTAAGATCCGAAAGATAAATCCAAAGTATCCATTACAAGCACCTAAATATATATTTACAAGATAAAGATTAAGTTAATAATAAGGTTAACGTTCAAACAAGGATTAGGTTTTCAATAGTTTTAAGGGGTTTTTGATAAGTAACAATTTATAAAGTAATTATTTTACATTTTTAATTCTTTAGAAGAATTATATATGTAAATATTTTAGAAATGAATCTAAATATAACAAAATTTGAGTACAATAGGTAATTATATTTTTCTTGGTAACAATATATTTGTATTTTATATAAAGACGTGAAATAAGAATAACATTTATACTAAAGTTTGTAATATTTATATAAAAATAAGGTCTCATAGCTTAATAAAATAAGCACGTTTTAACAATAATTATACTTGTTATTTGAACAAATAATGATTTAGTGAGTTATAACGATATTCAATGTTATTTTATAAGAAGAATAATTTAAATATATTATTTGAGCAAATAACTATTTAGTAATATTTTAAATTTAACTTATGAGAAATAATCTAAATATTATTTGAACAAATAATGATTTAATAAGTTAAACAATATTTAAAATCTATTTTACCAGAAATTGAACTAGTTACATCATTTGTTTGGAATAATTAATAATAATATTAGAATATTAAAATAAATTTCAAGAAAATTAGCTAGATGATTTTAAAAATATTTGAAGTTTGTAAGAGTTATTTTTATAATTATTATAATTTTTCATAATTATTTTAAGGCCAAAAAGCCTTTTAAAAAAAAGATGAGGCTTCCCGGGTTCGAACCCGGGACCTCAAGGTTTGAAGATGGACATGGAACCGGTGAACCAAGGCATACAGCCACGGTTATCATCGGTTCGTGTTGAATTTAAACACAATCCCAAGGATTCCCCAAATTCTAAGAACCCTAGAATCAATTTCGATCAAATAGGACCTCAATTCAACAACGATTACTGAAATAAACATGGGGCTTTGATTCCCCAAGTGAAATCGAGTATATAACAACGTTTAATTACCCGTTTTGATTCGAACTGATGATATGAACAATCAAAGAACAAGTCACGGTCGAAGATGCACAAAGTATGACCAAACTTCAATGATAATCGAATTAAACTTGTTGGAAGCTTCTTGGGTGCTAAAGATTATTTCCCCTCAACTAATTTCAGTTTAGACAAACCGAAACAAGCTTCATGGTTGGTGCAGGTCGCGGTTAATGGAAGGAATCAAAAGAGATGTTTGAGTTAGTTTCAAGTAGAATTGTGAGTTGCGTTCGATTAGTGATCGACATAAGATCGTTCAGATTGCTTTAATTAGATTGTTATTAGGTGTAAATACTCAAACGGATACACGACTTTAAGGTTTCGGTTATACGTCTGTTTGACGTTAATAATCAGTGTTTAAACGAATTTAAGGTGGCCATTAAAGTTCGAAACGTGTAAACGAGCCGATTGGGATGATTTGGTACCAAAATTTAAGGGTTTTCGGGTGGTTTTAGGGGTTACCGGCGCCGCGCCGGACTTGGCCGGCCGGCGACCGGAAACACGGGGAGAGAGAAAGGGGTGGGGGGTTGGGTTGGTAATTTACACAAATGGTCCCTGTGGTTTCAACAATTAACAACAAGGCCTTAAAGTTTTGTTTTTTAGTTTTAGCTAATTTACACTTTAAACCCTGAAGTTTTAAAATGTTATTATTTTATGCCAAAGCTAGTTAAATACAAGTTTTTAAAATAATGACACTTATATTGTTTTTATTTTTTTTACAAGATTACTTTTAATATTATCATTATTATTAATCTTATTATTATGATTATTATTGTTACTAATATTATTATCATTAATATTATTATTATCAGTGTCATAATAATAATAATTATTTTATTTAAGCTTAATAACACCTTAAGCTTTATAATAATAAACAAACATTATGTTATTATTATTATTTTAATTTGTTAGTCAGCAAATTAATTATTAAGTATAACAAACCCCAGAGTTTCAAGATGTCATAAAAGGCCCTTTTAAGATTCAACAAAGTTAACTTCTAAGTTAACAAAATTAAGTGATGTCACACCGAACATGAAAGCTGAGATTGCCACCTATGTAAGCAAATGTTTAACTTGCTCCAAAGTTAAGGTGGAATATTAGAGACCATCCGGTTTACTTCAGCAACCCGAACTTCCAGTGTGGAAATGGGAGCAGATCTCGATGGACTTTGTCACAAAGTTACCCAGGACTCACAGCGGATGCGATACCATTTGGGTTATAGTAGATCGCTTAACAAAATCCGCTCACTTTCTAGCAATCCAAGAGACTGATCGACTAGATAAGTTGACACGAATTTACCTAAGAGAAATAGTCTCCCGGCATGGTGTACCGGTATCTATCATATCTGATCGTGATGCTCGGTTCACTTCTCATTTCTGGCAATCTTTACAATAATAATAATAATAATAATAACTTTAAAAGTAACGGTAACAATTATAATTGTAATAATAACAAATAATAAAAATAATAATGTCTATAATCATAATAATCATAATAATAATAATAATAATAATATTAGAATATTAAAATAAATTTCAAGAAAATTAGCTAGATGATTTTAAAAATATTTGAAGTTTGTAAGAGTTATTTTTATAATTATTATAATTTTTCATAATTATTTTAAGGCCAAAAAGCCTTTTAAAAAAAAGATGAGGCTTCCCGGGTTCGAACCCGGGACCTCAAGGTTTGAAGATGGACATGGAACCGGTGAACCAAGGCATACAGCCACGGTTATCATCGGTTCGTGTTGAATTTAAACACAATCCCAAGGATTCCCCAAATTCTAAGAACCCTAGAATCAATTTCGATCAAATAGGACCTCAATTCAACAACGATTACTGAATAAACATGGGGCTTTGATTCCCCAAGTGAAATCGAGTATATAACAACGTTTAATTACCCGTTTTGATTCGAACTGATGATATGAACAATCAAAGAACAAGTCACGGTCGAAGATGCACAAAGTATGACCAAACTTCAATGATAATCGAATTAAACTTGTTGGAAGCTTCTTTGGGTGCTAAAGATTATTTCCCCTCAACTAATTTCAGTTTAGACAAACCGAAACAAGCTTCATGGTTGGGTGCAGGTCGCGGTTAATGGAAGGAATCAAAAGAGATGTTTGAGTTAGTTTCAAGTAGAATTGTGAGTTGCGTTCGATTAGTGATCGACATAAGATCGTTCAGATTGCTTTAATTAGATTGTTATTAGGTGTAAATACTCAAACGGATACACGACTTTAAGGTTTCGGTTATACGTCTGTTTGACGTTAATAATCAGTGTTTAAACGAATTTAAGGTGGCCATTAAAGTTCGAAACGTGTAAACGAGCCGATTGGGATGATTTGGTACCAAAATTTAAGGGTTTTCGGGTGGTTTTAGGGGTTACCGGCGCCGCGCCGGACTTGGCCGGCCGGCGACCGGAAACACGGGGAGAGAGAAAGGGGTGGGGGGTTGGGTTTGGTAATTTACACAAATGGTCCCTGTGGTTTCAACAATTAACAACAAGGCCTTAAAGTTTTGTTTTTTAGTTTTAGCTAATTTACACTTTAAACCCTGAAGTTTTAAAATGTTATTATTTTATGCCAAAGCTAGTTAAATACAAGTTTTTAAAATAATGACACTTATATTGTTTTTATTTTTTTTACAAGATTACTTTTAATATTATCATTATTATTAATCTTATTATTATGATTATTATTGTTACTAATATTATTATCATTAATATTATTATTATCAGTGTCATAATAATAATAATAATTATTTTATTTAAGCTTAATAACACCTTAAGCTTTATAATAATAAACAAACATTATGTTATTATTATTATTTTAATTTGTTAGTCAGCAAATTAATTATTAAGTATAACAAACCCCAGAGTTTCAAGATGTCATAAAAGGCCCTTTTAAGATTCAACAAAGTTAACTTCTAAGTTAACAAAATTAAGTGATGTCACACCGAACATGAAAGCTGAGATTGCCACCTATGTAAGCAAATGTTTAACTTGCTCCAAAGTTAAGGTGGAATATTAGAGACCATCCGGTTTACTTCAGCAACCCGAACTTCCAGTGTGGAAATGGGAGCAGATCTCGATGGACTTTGTCACAAAGTTACCCAGGACTCACAGCGGATGCGATACCATTTGGGTTATAGTAGATCGCTTAACAAAATCCGCTCACTTTCTAGCAATCCAAGAGACTGATCGACTAGATAAGTTGACACGAATTTACCTAAGAGAAATAGTCTCCCGGCATGGTGTACCGGTATCTATCATATCTGATCGTGATGCTCGGTTCACTTCTCATTTCTGGCAATCTTTACAATAATAATATAATAATAATAATAACTTTAAAAGTAACGGTAACAATTATAATTGTAATAATAACAAATAATAAAAATAATAATGTCTATAATCATAATAATCATAATAATAATAATAATAATAATAATCATAGTAATACTAATAATAATAATAACAATAATAATAGTATTAATAATAAAAATTCTTAAATCAAAGTTCAGGGGGTTGTTCTGCCAAATTCTAAACTTGAAAATCAAAGTTAGATAGTTTTAACCAACAGACCAAACCTCAGGGGCTGAAGGTGTAACTTCTGTTTTCTTTTTTGCCCGTTTTTCCGGTGGCTTCGGCCGGAGCTCCGGCGAAGCTACAAACCACCGATTTTTGCCGTTTTTGACCCAATCAAACCGCCCAAACCCCTCGGTCCCAGGTTTCGAACTCGAATCCCTACCCAATTTGAGTTCCCGCTCGTTGCAATCTTTCAAAATCAAACCGAGGCTAACTATGTACAAATCCGAATCGAATCTCATCCAAATTCTTAAATTGAACCAAATCAATCACACCTAAAGCTAATACGCGGTCGAATCAATTAATCAATCAATTAATTTCGCAAATTAACAGACCGAATCTCGCAAATTTGGTAAACAAGAACGCGTTTTCAAAATCAAATGGGTTATGCCCGAAACCATGAAATCAAGTCTATAAATTAGAGGCCTTTGATTCATTCTGAGGTTCCTAAACCCTCCGTAACCTCAATCTCTCCATAAACCCTCCCGATCAAAAAGCCCCAAATCAAGAACATCCGAGCCTAAGTCGAGCTCGAAACCTTTCAAAACCTCAGCAACTCGGGTAATTAAAACATGTTTTATACTCGATTCGGTCCAAGGATCAAAAGCCCCATGATGATTCGGGTGATTAACATCGAATCGAGGGTCGATTTTGGATCAGATGAACCTAGGGTTCATCGGATTTGGGGGAAACGGGGAAGCCTTGTTTAAAATTAAAAGAAACCGAAGTGAACCACGGCCACGACCCTGGTTCATTGGTTCCCGCATCCCATTCCCTAGGGGAGACCCGGGTTCGACCCCGGGCAAACCCCTATCCCCTTTTAAATTTTCTTTTCTTTTCTTTTCTTTTCTGTTTTATTTATTATTAATTACCCATTTGCTTAAATTTCTAATTCTAAGAATTATTTTATAAATTCAGAACTTATTATTATTTTATATTATTTATTTTTAATTAAATCAAAGGTTTATAAATATGTTTGAATTGAAAATCCATTGTGGTATTTTTCCTTATTTTGAATTATTTAAAATAACGTTGTTATGGAAAAGATAATACTTGTGTAAAAATATTTTTAAATTATTTAAATATATGTATACATATTGTCAAACAATTAGAACGATTAATTATTTATACATATATACATATAATTATATAAACATATCAAAGTATGTATATATATAAATATATATATATATATATATATATTTCTTCACTTATTATAATCAATATATGCAACCTTCATAAATCGGTGTAACGTGCGATTAGTTTTCTTTATTTATATTAGCCTTTCTCTTTCGCGCAATAAATCTAATTATCATTTCGTTCCATTAACCCGATTCACATTAATAACACGAAATAAATAGATGTCAACCTCTATTCAATCCATAATTAAGAACCTTAAAACAAAATAATTAATCATCAAACCGATTATAACACGTTACCTTATTCTTAATTAGGTGCCTTGTGACGTTTGTGTTGGAAATCTTATTCGTGGTTATTCTTATTTCATCTTCAAGTCTTCTTATTATCATGTGAGTTCTTATGCCCCATTTTACATATATTTTACACCTTTCGGGGTGAAACATGTTGGTTATACAAACATACTCATACACGCTTTGATACTTATTACGCACGTGCAATTCTTTACATAGTCGTGGTTATTTGAATATGTTAAGTTGTATATGAGATGTGACATACGTGTGCAATCATTAACTATAACTAGCCTGGCGAAGTCTTAGATCTTTGGGCCTGACAAGCCTATTTGGTACTAAAGCCGAGGGATTACCGGCTCCTAGGAGCTGTATGCTTGTGCACTAGGGAACCAAATACACTTAGCTAATCATGCTTACTCATATTATTCAGTCAAGGTTTGATTGTAACTATGCATGTTCTATATACTTACTATCTTGTGACCATTGACTAGAATTGCCACATTCTTTCTCATGATATATACTTATTGTATTTTAAAACCATGAGAACTCACCAACTTGCTAGTTGACTTTATTTTCAACATGTTTCAGGTAATGTGCAAGTTTAATGATGACTGAAGAAACGCTTAAGCATAGGATATGGACCTAGACTTAAATGAACATTCGGATTCCTATTTTTGTTTATTTATTTTTCTTGTAAGACGTGGATGTATGTGATGTTTGAAAACAATTGATTAATGGCATTTATATTTTAACATAGCGTTATGTGGCTGTGAACAATCTTAACCCTCACACTTCGACGTTTCCGCCGTCATGGTTGGGGTGTGACATATGCGGCAGCGACGATGGTTAGAACTGCTCAACGACTATGACTGTGCCATCAAATATCATCCGGGTAAGGCTAATGTGGTGGCTGACGCCCTCAGCCGAAAGGAAACCCCTAAACCTCGTCGAGTACGCGCATTGCAAATGACCATTCACTCCGATCTGCCAGAGCAAATCAAGATTGCCCAATCTGAAGCCTTGAAAATTGAGAATCTAAAGGCGGAATTCATGCGAGGCATGGAGAAACAGCTAGAGACCAAGACTGATGGAATTCGTTATTTCATGAAATGGATCTGGGTACTACAATATGGGATTTTATGAGAGCTAGTAATGGATGAAGCTCATAAGTCACGCTACTCAATCCATCCAGGCTCAGATAAGATGTACCATGATTTGAAGGAATGTTATTGGTGGCTGAACATGAAAGCTGAGATTGCCACCTATGTAAGCAAATGTTTAACTTGCTCCAAAGTTAAGGTGGAATATTAGAGACCATCCGGTTTACTTCAGCAACCCGAACTTCCAGTGTGGAAATGGGAGCAGATCTCGATGGACTTTGTCACAAAGTTACCCAGGACTCCCAGCGGATGCGATACCATTTGGGTTATAGTAGATCGCTTAACAAAATCCGCTCACTTTCTAGCAATCCGAGAGACTGATCGACTAGATAAGTTGACACGAATTTACCTAAGAGAAATAGTCTCCCGGCATGGTGTACCGGTATCTATCATATCTGATCGTGATGCTCGGTTCACTTCTCATTTCTGGCAATCTTTAAAACGATCATTGGGAACGCGGTTGGACATGAGCACTGCGTATCATCCGCAAACGATGGTCTGAGTGAGTGTACGGTTCAGACACTAGAAGATATGTTACGTGCTTGTGTGATTGATTTTGGCAGCAACTGGGAAACTCATTTACCATTGGTTGAGTTCTCTTACAATAACAGTTATCACACATCAATAAAAGCCGCACCCTTTGAGGCACTATATGGGCGTAAGTGCCGATCACCTATTTGTTGGGCAGAAGTTGGAGAAAGCCAACTTACAGATCCTGAGCTTGTGCACGAGACGACTAAGAAGATTGTGCAAATACGTAACCGTATGGCAGCAGCACGTGACCGACAGAAGAGTTATGCTGATAAACGTCGTAAGCCGTTGGAGTTTCAGATTGGTGATAAAGTACTCTTGAAAGTCTCACCCTGGAAAGGAGTGATACGCTTTGGAAGGCGTGGTAAACTAGGTACGTTGGACCGTTTGAGATAGTCAAACGGGTTGGTCCAGTAGCCTATCAACTGAATTTACCTGAAAAGCTCAGTGGAATACATAACGTGTTTCACGTGTCTAATCTAAGGAAGTGTTTATCTGATGACTCACTTGTCGTGCCATTAGAGGAACTGGAGATCGATGAACAACTTCGTTTTATTGAAGAACCAGTTGAGATTATGGATCGAGAAGTTAAAACCCTAAAGCGTAGCAAGATTCATATTGTGCGCGTTAGGTGGAATTCAAAACGTGGACCAGAATTTACCTGGGAACGCGAGGATCAAATGAAGAAGAAATACCCACAACTGTTCAAAGATCAGTCATCAACCTCTCAAGGTATCCATTTTTTTTAAGATACCTTTCTTTAAATTTTTAGACGAAATTTCCTTCAACAAGGGGATGATGTCACAACTTCCACAAAACCTTACGTTCTTTATTTTGGGTTTATTTCAGAAACCTCAGAAACCCTATCATAAGCGAACTTCAGACCTCCTATCGTTGCTCTTAAAACTGGCGTTCTATGTGAACCATATGTTCTAATTTTCGGGACGAAAATTCCATCAACAAGGGGATGATGTGACACCCCGTGTTTTCCAGGTTAACACCATTACCGCTATCTAACCTCTCGTCGTTGTGTTATAATTAGTTAACTCTATTATTATTGTTAAAACTATATTATAACTTACTAAACAAACAATATTTTACTAAACAAGTATAAATTACTATTAACAAATATATATATTGTAATTATATAATTAATGAGGCAATTATATATTAATCACAAACCCCACAACTGACCCATTCCTTCTTCATCTTTGCAACCCTATTCGGCAGCCCCTCTCCCTCCTCCATTCGCAAACCCTAACTCCTTCACCCTTACGGCAGCCTCCAACCATCGTGAATCATCACCGTACACCCTTCGTCGTTTCGTCCTTCACCACCGCAGGCCCTCGACCACCGGGGAACAACCGTGAGAAGCTATCAAGCGACACCGTGCGGTACACTTCCTCTTTGTTTATTCGGGTTTGTTACGTTACAGTTTTGGGATTCGATCTACGGTTTTGTTATACGTTCGGTTGTTGGGATTGGTTTGTTTTGGGGTCTGCGTTCGAACCGGTGCATTCATGTGTTATTATTGTTGTACGTTGTGTGTGTTTCGCAGATGGGTTCATGGCTGCGTTTGCTTGTTTTCGTGCTTGTGTTTCGGTTTTGGAATATGTATGTATATGGATGCGCATGTGTGTGAGTGCTTCCGATTGTATGTGTGTATGAATGCGATATGTGTGTATGTTTCAGCATATATGCATATATATGCAGTTTTATGTGTTTGTTGTATATGTGTGGGGTGTTATTCTTTAAGGGCATACATATATATATCTATGTAAGTGTATGTATGGATGTGTCTTTTTTTTGATTATAAATTCTGAAATACATACATATATCTATGTAGGTGTGTGTATGACTTGTGTTTTGATGTGTACGCATGTATGGTGGTGTTTAAGTGGGTGATTATGTGGTGTGTGATGAGATGCATGCGTGTGTGTCATGCCAATATGAATGTGTGTGTTTCTGTAAATTTTATTGGGTGTTGATAATGTGGGTGTGTGCTGCATGTCTACATTAAATGCATGTTTGACTTTGTGTTTGTATGTGTTTTTCTACAGTTATATAATATATTTTGAGTCTATGAATGCATGCATATGTATTGTGTGAAAATATATATATGATATATATGTTTGACTTTGTTGGTTGTATGTGGTTAATCAACCATAATTAGGAAGGTAATTATGTTAAATTGTGCTTGCATGTGCATGGGTGAATTTGGGACGTTTGGCCCGAACCGAGCCGTGAAACGCGAAACTATACAATTTTTATGTTCTTAGTTAATAATTACTATTAATGATATATTAACTTTAATTCAGGTTATCTGGGAACCTAATTTCTTGTTCTTTGCATTTCTTTGTTGCTATGCTTTCGAGGTGAGTTCTCAGCCCCACTTTTGTACTATACTCTCATTTTGGGGGAGAGAAACATGTTGTTTTCATAAACATACAATACTTAGATTGGTAATACTGCATATATTGGTTTAGTGATACCACTACGCCTCTTTGGACCGTTAATATGGAATTAGCGAGGTGATTGTTAGTAGATCTACTGGGTTTGACAAACCCCACCCGGGCTAGTCGCGCTAGCTTGACTGGAGGTCAAACGGGTGAATGGTTAGCCTGTTTTACAGTGTTGTGGTCTGGTATCCACAGCCGGGGCATTCATTAGATTACTACTATCAGCTCGGTCGCGAAATTCATACACATAATGACTTGTTGTAGGCTAGCTACCTACTTATATGCTTTGATTACTTAATCTGGATTTCATTACTGTCACTTACTGTTTTCTGATAAACCTGTGAACTCACCAACCTTGTGTTGACACTTTAGCATGTTTCTTTCAGGTTCTTAAGCTGCGCATGAATAGGAACATCTCGCATTGCATTTATCATCGTAGAGTCAAATGAACAATCTACATTTTTCTATAAATTATATTTATTTGGTTTGCGCGTGTTTGCGCCGTTTAAATTATGGTTTATATGCTTCCGCACTTATTTTAAATGCTTTGTATTTAATTCTTATTTTGAGAAACCTTATTCAATTTAGAAATCATATTTTGTAATTATTGCGTCATTTGGTGTAACTAATGGCTAAGATCCTGGTATGTCACGCGCCTAACGGTATTACCCCGTTTGTGGAAATTGAGGGTGTGACACTAATCGTATATACTTTTAAACGTTTGAGACTTGTAAAACTTTGTCGAGATTTGATTGTGCATTCTGTCTTACATCCCTAGTTTACTTTGTTCTTTAACACACAACATGAATTGCCATCTTTTATATACTTATGCATTGTAAACTATGGAAATCTCACCAACATTATTGTTGACCTTTTATTTTTAACATGTTTCAGGAAATACTCAAGCTTGATCGCCACTTTTGAAGTTGTTCACACCTAGGAATGGACTTAGTTAATAAATGAATAAGCTTGTTATGTTTTCTTTATTTGAGACTTATGTTTGTAATAGTACCTTTGAAACTTATGAATAATATTTTTGGATTTAATAATAGCGTTATGTGGCTGTGAACGATCTTAACTCTCACTCCTCGACGATTCCGCCGTCAAGGTTGGGGTGTGACAATTTATGCTTGTGGTGCATCTGTATGTGTATGTGAATGGATGATGCATAATGCTTATGATGATGTGTGATGGGGTATGCGATGTTTGTGTGATGCTATGTATGATATGTTTCCTTATGTTCCTATTATGTATTATTTTGTGACTTACGTGTTTTGATTATGAAATATGTCACACCCCGACCGATGGCGGAATCATCGGGGCGGACGAATGTGAAATGATTGTTCATAGCACATAGAACTAATAAGTTAAAATAATATTAAATACCATTATTCGTTGAACAATACAAGTCAATTAAGTCATTACAATACACAAAAATATAAACAACAATATAAAATGTTTAATTTATCTAAGTCTAAGTCCTATATGAGCAAGAAGAGAATTTTCAAGTATCAAACCTGAAACATGTTAAAAATAAAGGGTCAACTATAAAGTTGGTGAGATTTCTATAGTTTTCATTACATAAGTATATAAAAGATGGCAATTCATGTTATGAAATTAGTGAACAAAGTAACTAGTGATGTAAGACAGAATGCACAATCAAATCTTAACAGTTTTACAAGTCTCAAACGTTTACAAGTATATACTATTAGCTAAGTGTACTTGGATTAACCAAGTAGGCTTGTTAGGCCCATAGATCTATGACGTCGCCAGGCTAACAATAGTTAATAATTGTACATATAATCGACATTACATGGTAGCTACAAAAATCAACTAACCACAACATATAAGTGAATTGCCATAAGTTTACAAGAATTAAACGTTTTACAATTATGGTAACATGTTTCACCCCAAAGTGTGAAAATATAAAAAAGGGGTATAGAAATACTCACAAATATCTCAAATGTGCATTTATACGATTAACATGTTTCACCCCAAAAAGTGTGAAATAAAGTAAAAAGGGGCATGGAAAACTCAAAAGGAAAACTCACAAGTATTGTGATGGTTATAAAGTACATGAGAAAGCTTGGATGTTTAAGAGTCAAAGGTGATGTCCTAAATGACAAAAAGAAACAATAACTTGAGTTTGGAATTCATTACAAGAAGTTAGGACGTTTAGAGAATACTCATAGCGAAAGGTAGATTGAAAAAATGATTATTGCATCAATTTTAGATTCTGGACAGAATGTTTGATATATGTTTGAACAGGTTTTAAAAATAGAAAACGGTTTCATAAAATTATAAAAATTTATAGTTGACTAGCTCAAAGTTTTCCAAACAAATTTTATTCAGAAACATTTTTATGAAAAGATTCGTAAATAGGTCAAAACAGCAGCACAAGATAAAAGGTGCTGAAATGCGCACCTATCTTGTGAAGTCTATTGTTTAGTCGTGGAATTGAGTTTGAAGACGTATAAACTGTGTTAAAAAGGCAATTTAATGAACTTAAAATTCAAGTCTGATTTTATTTAAATTTAGTTTGTTATGATCAAGTTATGGTCGGTTGAAGTAAGATTATATTATGCCAAAATTGTAGTAAGGCACTTATGTGCACTTTTAAAATCATTAAAGCATAAAATGGGTTAGATCAATTTATTATATCAATATATGGTATATTAGTCTTCATTTGAGTTATAAAAATATTCTAAGACTTTGGCATAGCCATCATTTAGAAAAATAATCTTGTGGAATAACCGAATTTAGCAACACAGCCGTCCATATGCAAACGGGATTCTTTGTTTATGTTAGTGTGTTGTTAGCTTGATTTAGGAATGTTAGTGATTGTTATAAGATTAGTGATTATTAAAATATTAATGATCAAATGATAATGATTAAAATACAAAAAAATTTAGTAGAAGAAAGAATAATAGTAAGAACATAAAGTCATGAGAACAATTGGATGTTAGGATGATTGAAATGTATAATATAAAAAAAAGGATTACCTTAGTATTAAGAATTCTTAAAATTCTTGTAAAATAAAAGTCTTCAAATTGATCATAACAATAGATGAGAGAAAAATATGAAAGTGAGATTTTTAGAGAATAAGCAAATGAAAAGTGAGGCCTAAGCTTTGCTTTTATACTTGAGGTTAGAAGTAGGTTATGAATGGTGTTAATTGTGATTTATAAGTCTTTTAAAAGGGGGTTATGATTGAAATAAATATAAAATTAAATAATTTACATAAATAAAAGAATAATTACAATTAAACTTTAAATTTATTAAAAATTTAATTTTAATTTAACAACTTCTTTTTTATTAAATCTTTGTAGACTTTATAAATCTAATAAGAATTATAATTTGATTATTTATTTTAATTGAATATTTAAAATCTTATAAATATTAATAACCTTTTATAGACCTTACATATTTGTAAAAGTAATGATCTTTGTATTTTAATCCTTTATTTTAGTTTTATAATTAAAACTCATAAGTGACAAATAAACTTCATGGATTTATAAAATTCATTCTATAAATTATAAAATTACTATGAATTGATTTAATAAATGGAAGTTGAATAAATAATATTATTTTTTTGAAGCATTAAAATAAATTAAATTTATAACTAGTGTATCTATTTTCCAAAATTAACCCAAACGGATTCGGGTTTGGGTTTCCATTTTCTAAAATGGGCAGATGTTACAAAATATACGAAAAGTATTATGTAATGTAAAGCGGAAGTTATATTAATGAAAAGTGGAACTTAACGAATGTTACCCTAGGCCCATTTGATGATGGAAAGTCTTGCAAGCACTATGATAGACTTCACTTGGGTGAGTCTGATGTATGATGATTGATCCGTATTTAAGAGCGGGTTGTGTGCCTTGCAGTATGGATCAACTGTCGGGGTTAGCTACCATGAAAAATGTGTACCGACAGGGAACGATATTTGTTGTCGATCAACATGGAGCTCTTGTTTTGTGCAATCTCGTTAATGATGAAGTGAAAATGATAAATGAATGGAAGTTAATAAACGACGATAAAAAATAATAATGTTATTATCTATGTGTACGTATGATGTATGATCGCGTAAGAATGTAAAGGAAAGTTTTGAAACAGAAGTAAAAATATTCTATTTTATAAAACTAGAACTCACTCAGCAACGCTGACTTTTATGTATTTTCCAGTTGGCAGGTGATGGTTGCTGAGGATGACACGGGCGGCTACTTGGCTTGTTTTGGATGACATCTATTTTGCATAACGATAATGTTTTTGTATTGTAATGCGAACAAATGATGTTTTGTAACTATTAACACTGTTTTATTATCTTGCACAGAAATGATTATATATTTATATGAAATGGTTTATGTATATTTCGCTGCAATGTTTTACAAATGTTAAAATTTTATGTATGATTTTGTGCGATGATTGACTAGCAATGAGAGTTCCGGGAATGAGGCCTTACATAAAATTACATTCTAAAGTGTTAATATATGACTATATCTTATAGCCTTATTGTAATTGGTGATGTTTGCTTACTTTCTTTGGGTGGTAGTTTCTTACTCTCTTTGTTTTATTACACGAGAAATAAGAAGAATAACATGAAAAGGAGCAAGAGGTATTGTAAGCATAAAAAACAAATGTGATGTGACTTGTTGAATATAAATTAATCTTATCTAGTGTTAATATATAACTATATCCGCGTCTATAATTACGTAGTGGTAACCATTCGATTCCTTTATGACAAAAATCCTAGTTTCAATTATTATTTCCACCGGATTACATGTACAACGCAAGTTGAAATTTACCTGATTCTATTTTTTCTAAAAATTAACACGTCCCGTGAACTTAACAGAAAAATTAAATAAATATTGTTTATTCAAGAAAATAGACATAAGAATTCAAGAATCCCCATTCTCCCTCCTTTTCTCACAAGTTTCACTTTTGCCGTTATATCTCCCTCCTCTATAACACACCCATAAACCCCCATTATCATCTTCATCAACACCTTTAAACAACAACAACACACACACACACTGCAAACCCCATATTCAAATCACCTTCATATTTCAATTTCTTCATTCATATGGCAACGAGTTCTTCTTCCACACCCCCTAACACAGTAGAAGAAATCTTCACAGATTACAGCGGTCGTCGTGTCGGATTGATTCTTTCGTTAACTGTAGGTAATTCAATATATCCCTAACCCTAATCATAGATTCAACACTTGCAGAGCTTCAATTTCTGTTTCAATTTACTGATGATCTTCGGTTTTCTTGAAATTTGATCAGATGTTGAGAAGTTCTACAAACAATGTCGTCCAGGTACATCTGAATTGAGTCTTTTGTTCTTCTTTTTATCTTATTGGGTTTGAATTTTCTTGAACATATGCATACATTCTAGTGTAAAGTCGTTTGTTTGTGTATCTCAAGCCTACAACTTTAGAAATTGATCAAGAAAGACAATCTTGAATGTACCCTTTGTTTGATTATGCCCAAATGTGTATAATGTGTTGTTTTCTTGAATTAGTTTGATGAAATGGTTAGATAAATGGCTAGATTTGGGAAGTTTTAGTTCGGAAATTTTGAATGTATGGTTGTGTGGTTCCAGGTGAAGAGGAGTTATGCCTATTCGGATATCCGAATGAAAGTTGGGAAGTATCTGTTCCGTGTGAAAGTGTCCCACCAGATATTCCTGAACCATGTATCGGAATCAACCGTGCAAGAGATACAATGAAGAAAAGAGACTGGATCCTAATGGTTGCAGTCCACAGTGACTCGTGGTTGATCGCTGTGGCTTTCAATTATGCAATAAGGGCAGGACTAAGTAAAACCGAGAGGTTCTTACTTTCTTTTGACACTCATTATTGGTTTTCAGTAACTATAACTTTTATCTGCATGATGTCTTCTGTTCTGTGATGTGTTGGTTATGTATATGCTTTCAGTCCTTCATTGTTCCCCTCATTTCATCCTTACAACCATTGGCAAGATGGGGTGGGTTGGTATGGGATCATAATCTATACATGTCATTATGGGTATGGGTGAAACAGATTGTTTTTGGAAAGTATCAATTCATTATGGGTCAAAAAGGGTTCTCATGAATAAGGGTTAGGTTGAAACGGGCCACTTAGAATAAGTATTAAATGACTGAAAATAATAGTCATAGAAACTCAACAACAGTAATTTATTCCAATTCAGGGCTGAGAAAAATGGAGAGGAGACAAGCAAAACTAAATGCTGATGATGAAGACAACCGGTAAGTTGGTGTGACATTATATCTAAAGCAAATCCTAAGTTCAGACACAGTGTAGGTGTTATGTTGACGAGAAAATTGGAAAGTCCAAAGAGAAAGTCGAGGCCCGGATAATTCAATAGCTAGCATTAGTAGGAAAGGAATTCAATAGCTTGTCTTACTAAAAACTCATAAGTAGAACCATACCATGCTGATATAGATAGTCTTACTAAAAACCCTTTTTGTTATTGCACATTTTGGCCCGTTCTTTTTTTCCAGTTTTCTGTTCTACCTAGTTAGAAGTAACATATAGTAAAAGTCAAAATCATCCCGGTGTTAAGCCTTTGGGTCAGAATTGCCACATTGCCAGATGTAATTGTTACCATCATCCATGAAGTAAATCGCATTTTGTAAGTATGTGGGCATTTCTCTGTAGTAAAAGATTGTCTACGTTGACCCCAAGATCTTTCTGTTAGATTATTCATTCCTTGATATGTACTTATATGACTGAGTAATGTGCTGAGTTCATGTGTTGGTTATGACTATGCTGCATCTTAACTCAAATGAGTTTCTTGAAAGTTTATCCATGACTATGGATATCTCATCACATACCCGAGACTCTTAAATGTTTAGCCATTCGTAGATTTGGATACTTCTTAGTGAAAGTACACACGTCATTCATGCATTAGCCTATGGTCATTATTCTCTTAATTAGATGTTGTATGGGAGCTTTCAGAAAAGATGTGCCAATCATGTAGAAAGGGTTCAACTTTAACAAGTAGTTGCTTAGCTCGCTATGACAAAACCGAAATTATCATGCATAATATTCAATCATATACTCATTGAAAGTCCTCATCACTTCTAATGTCAGTTTAAGCTTCAAGCTTGTTTAAGACATGATTGGAGTCTCTAAGAAGCGAGAACAATTGCATTTGCAGCCTTTTGGTCTTTACCCAACATATGCTTTTTGTTCATCATTTGTAAAATTTATATGTTATTAATATATAAATATATCTTATAGTCTTACTGTAATTGATTTTTCTCACCTTTGGGTGGTAGATATTAACTGTTCATGTTTTGCAGTACATGATTCATTTTTCTTACAAGTTAGATTCTCATATTGTTTACTTTACAGGCCTGTACTTGAAAAATGAACTCATGTTCTCATATTTTTTTATTACAGGGCCCGTTTGTTTGACTTGATTAACAATGTACCTAATGTGTTTGAAGTTGTATGTGATTGGCGCCCCGCAAAGAAGCCTAGAAAAGACAATTCTAATGAAGCAAGCGAAAGCCAACCTAGGAGATCCAAAAAGGTGAGAAAAAAATTCCAAATAGGCTGGTCAAGCATGCTAGGTAACGGATCAAAGTGGATTCGGGTCAAAATGGATAGACCAGAAACATTTTTGATTATTAGTCGACTTTTTTAAATAATGTGTGTCGTCTTTGATAACAGAAGTATAATGAAACATGTTTTCCAGATAAGTAGTCTCTATACACCTCTTGTTTGTAGTACTCATTCCCTCAACTATTACATGATGGTTGATTATTTGGGTGGGTCAAATGGGTAAAATTTGGTATGGGTATGAACGGGTCGGATGGGTTGGTCCCAAACACTTTCTGTCTAAACTTTTTGATCACTTCTGTAAGTAGCTAGTGTGTTAACTATTATCACAAAAAACTAGAATTATTACTTTAGTTATATGAGTACTTGAATTAAATGGTTTAAGAGGTCGTGGATCAATAAAAGTCCATTTGACTGTTTCGTTTGTAGCTAAAATATGTCATTTTGCAGAGATCAAGTGCTGGATGTTCAAAGAGCACCGAAAATGTAGTAGAAGAGGGTCATGTGGCAAAGGAAGAAGACAATGGGAAGGCACGATGTGGATACTGTATGGTAAGCTATGATGGGGATTTCTTCTGGATCGCATGTGACGTCTGTGAGTCATGGTATCATGGCTTGTGTGTGGGAGTAACACCCACAATGGCTGAATCCATAGGCCTGTACGAATGCCCCTTCTGCGAGAAGAAAAGAAACAAACGAGAGTCACGGAAACAGACAGGAGTTAGCCAGTAGCCACTATACTTCTGAAAGATATATGCCAATGCTGGTTCTTATTGCTGCTAAAAGATTACCTAATCATACTATAGTTACTTGTACATCATAAAGTAGAAGTTAGAAACCACGTTTAGGACAAAGGAGCCATAAGTAGAAAGGTGTAGATTTTGAAAAACTGATGCAACATTTTTCAGTTTGATTTTGATCAAAATTTACTTTCTTTACTTGTTAGTAAGGTTACTTTCATGTATATCTGGTATGTATGGAGTTTTGAGTTGCTTCTTAAGATTAATACAACTAATCCAGTATGATATATAAGATTATCTTGTTATTTACTTTACCAAGCTAATATTTACACGTATTCACCTAAACAATAACATGTCTGTCTAGCATTTAATAACTAGAACTATGAAGTTATTTACATCAAGATATACACATTTGACTAGAACAGAAAGTCCAACAAACAAAATAGTCATTTACACCCATACATATTCTTTTAACGGATAATTAATGTGTATTTTCTTTGAAAAGTTGTATGTACTTGCTTTAGCAATTTAAGCTCTCGATTCTCCAATCTTTGCCTATTTATAGTTGACTTTTGACCACCTAAAAGTCAACCTGAACCCAATTAGAAGATATCTTTGTACAAAAGTGCAACCAAATGAATTGTTTTAACTAGCCAGTTTTGACTTACTAGACAAATTATAAAAGTTGTTTTGAAAATAGATTATATGCTATTTAACTAGCGGATGTGGTGATGTGGTGTTAGGATCGCTTATGGATGAAATGAAGCATCATAAAAACTTGATTTTTTTTCATCTTATATTATTTAACTTTCTCAAAAAATCCAAACACGTTTCGTTTAAGAAAAGTTTGTTTGGAAAATGTATTTATTTATATTAAAATATTATTTTCCTAACAAACTTGGGGTTTAACATCCTTTTACTCTGATGTATTTAAACATAAACAAAATGTTGTGTTTGGACTTTTTAAATTTAAATATTAAAAATTACCAGTATTGTGATTTGTATCTCATGCTTTGTGGGTTGTATTGTTGTTTTTTTCTTTATTTTTTTCATTTTTAACCATATAGTCTTAATCTTTTACATTCGTTTTCATTTTTAACTTTAATTCCATATACTTTAAACCTTTTACAAAATTTACCTTTTATGTCTCCGCCTAAAGTTTCAACGTTTTTACCTATATTTTTTCCGTTTAACGGCCATGTTGTATTTACATTTCGGTCTAATTTATACAGATTAACGTGTCGCAACACATGTGCATGGTTTGACGTTTTTGTGTTTACTTTTCATTCAATTTTATTTTTTTATTTTTTATTTTTTTCGAGCTTTCTAGTGTTGGTGGGGGTATTACATTGATCTTACTTGACACAATTTTATGCTTCCACTGCAATGCGGAGAACTTAATACTAGTCAAAAAATTAAATAGTAAGCTTTGTGATGCCAAATATACATCTTGTGTCATGTTATTACATCCGTTAGTGTGACTAGGGGTGAGTGAATCGGGTAACCGAGCGTGGTTCGGGAATACCCGACTTGACCCGATTCCCAAAAAGAGGGAAAAATGAAGACCACTACCGTACCTATTGGATATAAATCGGTACTCGGCATTTACAAAATCGGGTATCGGGTAATGTAAGTAATACCGATGACCAACTTTTTATAACAAACAAATATCAAAATTCACACAAATCAATATCAAAATTCACACAAATCAATATCAAAATTCACGCACAATGCTTCATTACTCTATCTATCTATCTGTACTTTTAATACAATGGGGAAAGTAGTAGTATGCATGGCTAGGTTAATCTTTAACCATTGCTATTAATATATGTAAGTTCTTCCACGTCATAATTTCACAATCAATCTATGAAAATATGATGAACCATAATCTTGTTATTAAATGCTTTACTGTTGATAATTGAAGTGAAAAAAACTAACTTTTGAAGAAAAATATCAAGGAAGGATTAGAGAAACGATTGATGAATCCAACTTACTTATAAATCGATGTTGCTTAACAGTAGATATCAAAGATTGAAGATGAATTAGAACAATTTTCCTTTGAAACTTGAAATATTCAATCGATCAATGGGTAGAATAATATGGGGCTGCGATAAGGGGGGGTGAATTTTTAGGGTTTTAAAGAATTTTTTTTAATCGGTTGGGCCTTGATTTATCGGGTACCCTACACCAAAGCCCGATTCCAATCCTGAAACCGAAAATCCTTTTAAATGATAACCGATAACCTACTATATAATATAAACCGTGTCAGGTATCACTAGGTACGAGAATCGGTTTTACTCGGGATTCTCGAGTTTATGCTCACCCCTAGGCCCTAAGTGTGACTAGAACATCAACAACTTAAACTTACTGTTATTATATTATAACTTTTTACGTTAAAATATTCCATCCAAATTCCAAATATTAAATGCTTTTAGTTACAAAAATAATGTTTTCACTCGTTGGTGACGAAACTTTAGATTTCCATCATTGACAAGATGATGCAATAAGGACACAATTGTCCATAAAGAAAATCACTGAATGATAACTAAATCGAAATTGTGGGGTCTTTCGATGTTTGTTGTAAGTTTAAAAAGCGTGCTTCAGTGCTTCAAGCACGAGAAGATCGAAAAAAAACACCTCAGGGTTTAGGTAAAACACCTCTAATGTTAAAACGATACACGTACTCTTCAATCAAAAGTCATACATTTACGTAAACTTTTTCCTCGTACTTATTTAAACCACGAAAAATACACTAAAAGGGTCCTCTAAACGAGCATAAATGAACTTTCATTTGCATACAACAACTTCATTTTGTATCAAAACAAAAACACATCACAACTACAAATGAACTTTCATTTGCATACAACAACTTCATTTTGTATCAAAACAAAAACACATCACAACTACAACATTCCTCAACCAACACAACGACCACCCGATCATCGATCACCGATCATCGCTCACCACCATTGATGAACAAGAACCCCTCGTCGCCTCAACGACGCAAACAACTCCAAACACTCGTCATAACTCTTCCGATACTTCGGACTCCTAACACCAGGGCAACACTTCTGCCACCGGTTGTAATGACACTCAAGAAACACCTCATCAACCAAACAAATCGCCCCCGTATCGATCAACCGCGGTACCAAATCAAACTCAGCCCCTTCTACATCCATCTTCATCACCACAAAATCATCATCACCAACAGTGTTCATCAACCACTCAGCAAAATCAAACCCTTGTACCACAACCCCACCACTCGATGAAATCGATCGAATTCGCCCCATTCCCCTTTGCTTTTCGCCATTAGCATCATCATTGATCTCAAACACTAAGCTCTCGTTCTTCACCCAAGCTGCATAAGGCAACAATGTCACATCTTTCTTCAACGTGTATTGATCGTGAAAGTGCTTATCGGCTTCTATCGCGTATATATCGAATGATTTGTTCTGTTTCGGGTACTGTTTTTTGAACCAGCTAACGATACTCGAACCGTAGTTGCGAGATCCGACGTCTATGTAGATATACCTCCGTTTGAAGCTTATGTCCGCCATTGATGGAAGATACTTCACGTTTTTGATGTTTTGTTTTAATGTGATCCATGGTTTTAATGGCTCAATTTCAATCAGAGGCTCTGCTTGATTCAATAGATCGCGTTTATATGCAGGAATAGAGCATCGATTGTTTGAATTTGAATCCGAATTTGAATTTGTATCTGTTGTTTGTTTGATTTTGATGTCGATTTGAAGTTTCTTCATTATGATTTCGTTAATGTGAGGGGAATCACTGTTAAATCCGTCGATTTGACGAGATCGTATGAGGATACATGAATTGAATAAACGAAGGAACGAATTGAAGCTGTATGTATCGTTTGAAGCTGTGTGAACGACGATGTATCCTTCTGGTTTAAGAATCCGTACGATTTCCGATGCGATCTCCGATCTCTTGATCGCTCCGTCGCCGGAGAATACGAAATCAAACGTGTTATCGTCGAAACGACGCCGGAGTGATACGCCGTCGGTTCCGACGGAATCGTCGACGTTGATTTCTCGTAAAGCGTGCACGTGTTCTCCGGCTAGGGTTCCGACGCAGAGAGATTTCGATTTCGTGGAGAGGAAGTGATCTACGACGAGATCCTGAAACACGGCGATGTGAAACAACACACGGTTGTTGAACTCCGGCGACGCGGCGGCGATACGGTTAACCGTCACGGCGGAAGAAGCACCGTGAATCACACCGGCGACGGTGACCAGGTTGTGATTCTCCGGCGATGTAGACGGCGAGAAGAAGCAGAAATCATCTCCAAAACTGCATGATTCACCTCTGATCGTAACAACATAAACAAACCTCACTCCGACGACGATCATCAACAGCAACAGAAACCTGACGGCGACATTCCGGTGGACGTAGGGCTTACCGGCGGCGAGTTGACCGAGTTCCATCAGAAAGCGAAAACGAGTCAAACGAAATGCAGCTTGTAAGATTAATGGATTAGGGTTTTGCGGTGGTGGGAAAGTTACCGGGAGCAGAAACGGGCGGATGTGTGGTTAGCTCCGACGAGGGTGGGGTGGTTGTGGTTGTTGATGATGATGATGAAACGGTGGTAGAAAGAGGTCATTGCTGAAGGGGTGTTGTGGTTGTTGTTCATGGGAGATTGTTGTTCATTGCTGAGGGTTTGATGTTGAGGTTTCTGTAGATATTTTGGAGTATGGGAGATGACGGTGGTGTGTGATGATGATGATGATGATGATGAAGAAGGTGGTGATGGTGGTTTTGCAGAGAAGAAGACGAATGGGACCGACAGAAAACGGTGTCAACGCGTCGTATTATTATTATCTAAAAAATTGCATGCATCGTGACATGCTAACACATTGGTTTATAAAAATATTATTGATAAATATATTATTTGAAACCCAAAAAAAATTAAAATAATGAATTATTAAAATTACGTATAATAGTAAAAATAAGTGATAAAACAAAAATAATAAATTTTTAAATTTTCGCCTTTAAAAAAACTTTTTAAAAATTTGATTGTTTTAAACACTTCAAAATAGTTTTTAAAATATTTTTTTAAATAGTGTCATATGTTTTAAAGTCCTCTAAACTTCATATTTCATACAATTTTGTTTTTTTTAATTATAATGAAAGGAAACATGTTTTTAAATAAATTAAAATTGTTTCATAATCTGAAAATTATAATTAGCATTTAATACATTATTAAATGAGTAACTTTTATTTTGGTAATGACATATATAAAATGCTTAGGTGGAGGGGATAGCTTAGTGTTATGCGGCACATAAATATTTTGTTTTATTGAAGTAGATTGTTTCTAATTTTGACATGGTATAAATTGTATGTATTTTTTTCATATGTAAATATATAGATTTTCTTAAAACATAAGTTTTTAATATATATATATATATAATATATATATATATATATATAATATAAAATTTGTGAAAATATATGATTTTATAAATTTAGATGAGAAGATATATAATTGTCCTAATGTTTAAAGTTTTCAGAACTATTAATTTTCAATATGGTTACGTAAAATTTAAGTATTTTAAATGAAAATATATATAGAAAAGCGAGATACAAGATGCTTTTACATGGTGGAATTTGATTAATCCTTATTTTTTCCTAGAAAACTATACCCTTCTTTTAATATGATTACTTAAAAGAGATATATTAATTTATTTCTTAAAAGTCCAATCTAAACCTCACACCAAGCAAACTCTATTAACAAATTATTTACTTTTTCTAATCTTAAATTGAGATAAAAAAAATAATTATCGAACATCATTAGTTTTACATTCTTTCGGTAATAAGTATAACTAACTTATAATAAATTTAGAACACTTTAACCATAAAAACAATTCACGTGTTAATATTTCACTAAGAAATTGTTTTACGACTAGTGAAAATATTGACAAAGCAAAACACTCTATAAAAGTTATTAAAGATGGTTACCGTTAATTTAATCACTCACAAATTTAAATTTAACTGTTTTATATAGAATAATATTATAATTTAGTTCATTTGTCTTTATAAGATTCCTCCAGAAAAGAAAGTTCTATACCATTCTAGCTTGGGTCCACAATGCAATCTGTTTTTTCTTTTATTGCTCACTTTCTTCTACGAGAATACATGCAATGCAATCAAGCTACAGACAACACGTATTTGTCTCCTTCAATATAAAAACTTCAAAAACAATATTGTTTAGTAACACAGTCAAAAAAATTTTTATACTGAACTAATAGTGATTTTTAGGCTTATATTATTTGAATTTAAGTTATAATTAAAATCACATAAAGGTCATAGAAGATTAAAAAATCAAAACAAAAATCTAAATCCTGAAATAAAAATAATAGGAATTATAAAAAGGCAACTACAAATTTGGGGAGAGGGGAAAGGAGCAGTATGCTAAAGCATAACCAATTTTGAAAAAAGAATTATGAAGGTAATATATTAATTATAGTTGTACATAGTACTTGTTACATATAATATGAATTAGAAATTAAATAGAGTATGTGATTATATAATCGCATTATGTATACCGATCTCCACATAAAATTAGTTATAGGGATTAAACGTACATCTTTGTATTAATATAAACAAATTCAATTTTAAAATATTCTTAATATAAACAATGAAGCATGACAATTAACTAAAAAATATTTATATACTACATTTATCATTGTTGTTTATTCAAAATAATAATGTTTATATATAGCTAATACAGGAATAAAATATCACATACCCATATTAAAATTTTCAATTTTCATCATTATATGTTGTAACTTGTGAAAACCAACTCATGATAAATCCATAGTTGATGAACCTCGATAATACATCAAACCACGGTCATGTTTGAGGCGTTACCGGTGTGGCTTTGTTAATCCTATTATAAATTTGCAACCGTTACAGGTGCAAATGAACCGAGCCGCTCGCAGGCTACTCGAGATCAGATTGATATAAAGCTCGAAACGAGTCGAGCCGAACCTTATTGAACTCGCGTTCAAGCTCCAGCTCTCTTAAGCCAAAACGAGCCGAGCTCAAGCCTATATGAGCTCAAACTCAGCTTAGGTCGTATGCACCCCTATATACAGTAAATATAGTTGATTGGTTGGGATTTGATGAGTCGTAATCAAAAGCTATTATGTAACAGTCACTAGGTTTTTCTTAGTCATAGTTTTAGAGAGGATATGAACATTTAGCGCTATCCCCCTACGAAATGTTATGGGTTCAAGTCCTTTTAGCGGTGTTCTTTTATATTATTGTTCATGTGATTATTTTCTTATTTGCTTTTGCAAAAAATAAAGAATGTTAAATCATTGTGTTAAACAAGTGTGTTTGAAAAGATATTTTGAAACATATATAGAGAGGTCGAATAGTGTTTTTTTCTCTTTATCGCATGTGAAGGTTTTTGTGGAAAAAAATGTGAAAACTTATGTTACTTCAAGATGTTTGTTAAATTTATATTGTTTCGTTGACATTATTTATTTCACTATGTTTGCTCAATGTTTTGAGGTTCTACGTAATAGTGATATTTGTTACAATATGTTTTTGTATTCGTGTTTCATATTCAACTCCATCGTGACATCATGTAATTACCCACACAACACACATGAAGACACTTATATTACTTCTATTTATGACGGTAAGAAACTAGTACATGAATGTTGAATATGTGCACACAACTATATAAGTTTTTAACACAAGTACCACATAAGCTATCTCAAATTTGTTAATGCCATGTGTAGTTTTCAACTAACATGTGGCAACCAATATTTCCATCAACTGTCAAAGGACCATCTCTTTTTGGTGTTTTGGAAGTTTAAAGATAGAAGTCTCCATTCTTATTTTCATGCAACAATTTCATTAATTAACAATCTTTTTAAAGTTCGGAAATAATCACTAGCTAATTACTCAAATGTTATAATTGTATCACGTCAATTCTGTAAAAGATATAATAATACAATAATAATAAAGTTTTAATATTATTCTAACAAAGTCACTCATATTTTTTTAACTATAAAAACACTAAACTTCCTATATCATTATATAGATCATGCTTGTGGAATTTTTTAAAAAATCTTAGTTTTTTTAAATTAAATAAATGACCTATATATATTTGTGTATTATTATTGTTTATTGATTATTATTTAAAACTGACTTAAAGAAACAATTATGAATAATGATTATCATTCAAAACCATACCAGCAAGAAGAATAATGATTACGTTAAATGTTTCCAAAGTTTGAAGTGAGATTTTGGCGTGAATCTTGAATATGAAAGGGTAAGTTTGAAGTGAGATTTTGGCGTGAATCTTGAATATGAAAGAGTAAGTTTGAAGTGAGATTTTGGCGTGAATCTTGAATATGAAAGGGTGTAAATGAGTCGAAATGAACTTGTGTTTATATAAAGAGAGTCTGATCTCAAGCTCATCTTGTTTTGAGTTTTAGATGTATCTAAAGTTCAAGTTCGACTTGTTTATTATTTTTTAATCTAGGCTCGCTCAAAACTAAAGCTTAGATCACTAATTAGAAACCATTTGTTTTATTTTATTTAAAAAAGAAAGGTACAGGAATAACCCAAAATGTATAAAAGTTTATCGTTTTATCCTTAAAAGAGCTTATGTTGATATGATATGAATTCACACGAAAATACAAAAGATTTGGCACCCATATATATAATAATGTGTTATACATATAAAATCCATTCTAAATTTGTGAACATGCGTAAACAAGTACCTTAAATCTTGTCGTTTGATTGTGTGTGTTAATATTTAGATTATATTACATGTAGAATATAAAGATTTGGATCTTGAAAGTAGATAGATTTGAGTGTTATATCGTTGGGATGCTAAAGAGTAATAATGAAGGCATTTAATTTACGTAGCGTCCTTTTCTTACGCCTCTAAAAGGGGATCGTCCCTCTTGCCTACACTTATTACTCAAAACATATTAAACAAAACGTATGGGAGTCTTATAAATTATACACTTGATTTTTAAAGATAAATTTACAATAATAAAGTTTGTTTTAATGTCTAAGAATTCATGAGAAAAAATAATAGTATGTTTATAAAAGGGTAAGTTTGTAAAATAGTAACAAACTTTTAAAAATGTTTCAATTAATAACTTAAGTTTAAAAGTATTATAATTAGATCAATCAACTTTCATATTTTATTTAAAATATAAGTCTTAACATGTTTTTCAAACATATTTTTTTTTGTTTCAGTTAGAAAATATTTTTTTTCTTTTTTTTGATACTGATGTGGAACGGGGACGAGAACTTTTTATTCTTTTTTTTTTTTTAATATAATTAACATGTTTTTTTATTTTTCTATTATAATTTCATATATTAGAATTTTTGACCCCTACATCTTCTTCTCCATTGCTTTCTTGTCGTAAGAAAATCCGACGATTACTCGATGTGATGGATTAGTAGTCTAATTTTAAAAAATATATGCACGAATGATCAAATTAAAATTTTTTTGAAACTTGGTTAGTACATCATTTTTTTATAATATAAAGTTATTTCTTGCTAGACGTTACTTTCTTTTCTAGAGGTGAGCATATACTACTACTGGGGTTGATGGCCTAGTGGTAAAAACTTTATTTTTAGAACACTATTATAAAATGTTCAATATTCAAATCTTATCAAATATAATATATATATACGAGATGTAGTTTACGTCTTTAGAGTAAGAGTATTATAGTTTTGTTTTTCGAAAAAAAAGAACCCATGGGTTTTTCTACACTTTATATATACCCTAATCTATCCTATATAAAGATTTAATCTTTTTCATCGCAAACATGCACACACATAGCGATAAAAATATAATATAATGTGATGATATAAAAGATAGAAACCAGAAACGTTTATTGGTGTTTGTAAAGATTCTTTAATGGCATAGTATTCAGCCCATTTTAGTGTAATATTCACTTGGGTTTGACTTTTAAGTCCCAAGTTCTTAACTAAAAGTTCAAAACTTTTCATTTCTATTAATTGACCAAAAAGCCAATATTGGGTTTGCATCTCTGATCATACCCAAATCTATAGCATTAGAACAACATATTAATATAAAAAATTGGCTATAAAAGATTACAAGCAGTACCAAAAATTTGCTACAAAAAGTCTTTTTGTTGTAGGCAGCTGCAAACAACCCGATTCATTGACAAACCATTGTCCTGTTACTCGTAAAGTCAAAGGCGGATGACTTGAGTCTTGAGATTACTTAGAAGTCGTCAACATCTTGAATATAGACATTATCATCATCATCATCATCATCATCATCATAGGTGTTGTTAATGTAGCTATTGTCGTTGTCTAAATCCTCATACACACTGTCACTGGAAGTGGTGTTTTCATCACTATCACTATGCAACCTGCTTTTAGAAGACTTAATGGCGCGATCATAGGATTTAAGCATGAGCCGATACTTCATGGGGCTATCCCACCAAGACGAGGTCCTTTTGATAAAATTGAGCGAAATCATACATTATGATCCTAAGACGAGGTCCTTTTCTTCCTTATAGAAAGTCAAATGTATCTGTTGTAAAGAGCATAAGCTGGTCGTATGTGATGATGTACAAATACTGAAAACACGCGGTAAGACGAGACATAAGTTGTTATTACTTTAATAGGAAAGTGTTAAGTGAATCTAGAAGTGCCAATTAAAGAGGTTACTATAATAGGAAAGAGTTTTTTTTGGCTTAAACTCAATTAACCTAATTAAACCGATTGTTAACCTAACATTCCCAAATCAAACACAGTAGATTATGGTTTCATTTCAATATTAACAAATCAAAATCAAAACTTTACGACATTAACACTTCATACACATATATTGGTGCAACTAACAGAAGCAGAGAAATAGAAAATTGCATAATTTAGCATTAACTTAACTAATTAATAAAAATAAAAAACGGGAATTTAGCTTAAACTACACACTTAATAATCCCTCAACATAATTTTTTAGCAGTAAAAGTCTTTTTTTTTACTTACCAAAAGCTTCTATGTCAAAGATAACAAGGTGTTTAGTAACATGTTTTTCAAATCAATACCGAGTTTGATTTTGTTCGACTCAAACCAAACCAAACCAAACCAACCGTTACGTAGTTGCATCCTCAACGTCAATAGGTATATCATCTTCATCATCATAGACAAAAGTCTATGATGCGTCAAAAATCCGATCTTAACTTTCCACTAAAGGTTTGAATTGATCATTTGTGCTATCAATATTTGATTTTCATAAACCATGTTGTATCAATTACCGTAAATTCCAATGTAGAGATGTTCCAGTGGTAAACATTTGATTCTCCTCTACAAACTGAGGTCTATATTAGGTTTGAATAGTGATTCACTATTCTTGTTGTAACCTTTAGAAACTTGAAAGTTATTTGTCTAGAACAAGCTATGATACAGACACAAGTGTATAATATTTTTACTGCTTTTCCAATATGATATATATGGATTGTTGTTTTTTTTATAGCATACATAGAAAGCAGAGTATACATAGAAATATTTTTATAGCATCGGAGTATACATAGAAAGCGGCAAGCTTTCAGGAGAGATCGCGCAAGCACAAAAGATTTGATTTTCAGTACGAAAAAGACTTCATTGATCCAATGTGTTACCATTCTCAGTTTGTTCCTATCGACAAGAAATATTTAGTCGATGGTGATTATAAGATTGCAAGTGACGGGCAAAAAAGCTTCGGCATGGTTTACTCATATGATGGATCTACTATCCTCGCGCAGGTAAAAAAATATTGCTTTATTATACGTATTCAGTGCTATAAAATAATAATGTTTGTGCAATGTGGTCATTTTTGTATTAGTACACTTTGGATAGGTGTGAAATGCAGATGCATGATAAACATATTGACGCGCACATACAGTCTGATAAACACACATATAGGATGTTAATGTTTCCAAACATTGATTACGCGCTCGTTGTTGCACTCGTTGTAATTCTTTATGAGGTTAACAAGGAGCATAAGAAGAAGAAAATTAATGGAAAAAAGAAGTGGTGGTAGTAGGGAGATCAAAGATGACGATGAAGATACTGATCACGAGAAAGGGGAAGAGGACAATGACGAAGACGAAGACAAAGACTAGGATGAAGATGATGATGATGACAACAACGATGATGAGGATTCAGATTGATCTTTTTATTATTATTTTTATTTTATTTTGGTTTTAAAACGAATATTCATGCATTAGTTCAACTAGGGAACTATTGTTAACCTTTGTCCCAAAACTCGAACCCGAGTTCAATCAGCTTGAGCATGATCAATCCGAAGCAGGTTTTAACTTTTCATTGACCAAACCGAAACGGTTTAGATTGGAACCCATTTATACACTAACAACATCATAGTAAAATCAAAATTTGAAAATGAGACTTTATCAGTTCTAGTGTTCTACTACTAACTACCCCATTATTAAACACAATCAAATGAGTGGATCTGGGCTTGGCCCAGAGATGAATAGGCCCAGTTAAATTTGGCCTACTAGCAAGTATAAAAGTATAAAACTAATGAAAATATATAAACTAGGCCCTTTTAATATTTTAATTCAAGCCCTTACAAAATATAACTAGTTCCTTGCTTAAGAACTAAAAGAGCCGATGAACTGATCAGCTAGTATAATTAGAATTTTTTAAAAGTATTAGATATTACAAGTTTTTAAAGATAAAAGGAAATTATATGTTAATAAATGAATTATTTTGTCAAAAAAACATAAGAAAATCATGGGAGTAGAGTTGCTTTTTTGTGATTGAAAGTTCACGTTCATTGGTCTACTTTTCCAAAAGAGATTATTAATTAGAGTATCTAAAAATATCAAGTTTCTTTTGTTGCCTTAGTATCTCTTTCATTGTCTTGGTATTTATTAAGTTTCGATAACACGATTCTAAAGAGTTATCCGATATTACATATGGCTTTTAACCTTTTATACTTAAGGAGTAGCTTTTTAACAACTAATCATTAACTATTAAAATCCACTAATTTATATCATTTTGTTTTAACAAACAAAAATTAACCTTCTATGGATACATTTAGAACTTTCCTTGTAAGAACTTGTATTTATTATCTTAATTTGGTGAAGGGTTGTAAACAAATCGAACCAGGGTCGGCTTGGGCTCTACTTATCTTAACAAGTTCAAATTAAGGTTCTGGTTCACAGGCCAAATTGTTTATATTTTGAAAACATTCATTATGTTATTCATTACATATATTTATTGGCGAATCTTGAATCACACCATAGGAAGGACGTAGGGAAAGTAAACTATTTTAAAGGGGGCCTAACCCACCCCCTCGTGGCCCATAGTATACTTCGCCCATGCATACATTGATATATAACACCAAAAGGTAATTTTTTATATATCTGTTTATCTTAATAATGCACGGTTTGTATTTCCTAACTATAATCACTCTCTATATTTTTATATTTTGGTTTTTCATTATAATATATCAAAAAGACTATATTTCTATTGTCTATTTGAATAATATGTCATTACTTTAGTTTATATTTATATAGAATATAAATTAGGCTTTAATTGAATTGAGATAGCGAGTGAATCAATGATTCAGCTAACAAGCAACCCACAAGCCGAGCTAACTTTGTCTCAGGTTTGGCTCATTTATAAACAAGTCGACATCAAGCGAGCCACGAGCTTTTTAAACACCTCCCTAATTTTTATATGGTTTTCAAGTAATCCTTTTCCTATATATATGTATATATATATATTATCTGCAATTACTATTTAAAATAATCGACAATAACTAATGATTATTTTAGTTTATCTATCCAATATTTTGGCCACGTTGTCACTTGTCATGGGTACATGCATGAAAGAGTTTAAATTGGCAACCGACACTTTGATAATATCAAATAAATAATATATATATCTTAGCATTACTATTCTGTTACTCCTATATATCACTTTCAGTCCTTCGATTCACTACAAAAAATAATACATTTTTATCTCAATTTGTACCCTGTGCATTGAAATCGACAGAAACATAGACAAAATTAGATAAGTGGCCTACGTTGAATGATGACATTATGGAGGGTGATTAAATACAAACAATATACTATCAATTAGAACTGTAAATTTGGACTCAAATAAGTATATTTGGGTTGATTTGGGTAGTAATAATAAAGTAATGAGTTAAATTGAGTTAAATTATATTACAAAAAGAGTCAAGTTAGGCAACTCTAAAACTAGGAAAAATGATCAACGGATTAAAATGAGTCATAAAAAACAAAGAACAGGTCAGGATGGGTTGATTAGATTTTCTCGTAACCCATGTTTCTTCACCTCATATTTTCTTTAAAATCAACACATAATCTCACATCTAAGTGTTAGTGAGAAACATATTGGATTTTATGAACGGGTCAAGATCGGTTTAAGGGTCATATGAGATGAACGGGTCGGCAACCGGGCGTAGTAAACTGAAGCTCCATGATAGAATAAAAGACCACAATATAACTGCATGACTCACGTCTACCATCACCATGCAATTTATCTTTTTTATTTTTATTTAATAATCATTTTTTAAAAGTTTAATTTTAATTGTGTTTGTCTAGTTGTACCTTAAGGTAGGGTTGTTCACGAGTCGAGCCGAGCAAATCTTTGCTCGTGCTTGGCTTGTTTTCAAACCGAACCAAGCCGATTGACTCGTTTACAAACCGAGCGGAAATTTGAATAAGTATTTTTTGAGCGTTAAATTTTCGAGTGAGCATTGAGCAAGCTAAACGAGCGGTGAACAATTTATACAACCCAACTATTGTGTGTGTCATACGATTTATACTGCAACGAATAAGATTTAATAACTTAAAAATCAATCACATTTCATTACATAATATTTTCATGGATGACAATACGTTGTGGCAAACGATGAAGTTAAGGTTGTATCCGATAAGACGAAGAACGTATTGTAGATAACGATAACGGTGTGAGCGGGAGATGATCGAAAAAATATCTCTTAACGGCTTAGAATTTCACTTGAATGTTTAATGTAGAATTCTTTATTAGGTTGATTGATCAATTATGCATAAATATAATTATATATTTGTATCAAATGTGTTAAATCTACTAGAGTGCTATGTATAAACTATATATACATATTAATTCGATCCGAACCAAACCGAGCGTACCTTTGCTCGTGTTTGGCTCGGTTACAAACCGATCCGAGGTGATCGGCTCGTTTACAACCAAGCAAAAATTCGAACGACACATTTTTCGAGCAAAAATTTGAACGAGCATTTTTCGAGCATATTCTGAAAGAATGTCAAGCGAACGTCGAGCGGTTTGAACAACCCAACCTTAAGGTATTAGAGTAATACTTAGTTATATTTTTATTTTATTAGAAGATGGGTGCCCACTAACTTGTGATTGATCTATATATGGAATTGTTAATCAATGTGGTTTTTGAGTCTAAATCCATTCTGATCTGGCCCATTCTGATCCAAACTCATTCTGACCTGAATCCATTCTAACTATTTTTAAATTAGTACATTCTGACCCAAACCCATTCTGATCCAAACCCATCATAACCCGAACCAATTCTGACTGGCACCTGACCCAACCCGACCCGCCCATCTTGCCAGGTATACTATCAATGTTTCACTTATCTAAAAAATTGTCACCACAACATTTTCTCAGTTTCACTTAATTATAAAAGTACAGTCCGTGGTATAAAAAAGTTAATAAAATCATATTCTCTAATCATGATAAAGACTGTTAGTTATTATAAAGCTCAACTAATATATATCATCTAACCACATATAGTAACATATACGCAATACACAAATCTATTTAAAGGCAAAAGAAATTCTAAAAAAATGTAAATCATTGTTTTACATTGTCAACATGTTTAGCATAATAAAGATGCATTAAACTAGATAATTAAGTGTAATACTCTGATGTCACGTATATTAAATAAATTAATAAACCCTGGTCCCTTGCAAAAATTATGCATGTATTCTACTATTCTAATATGTGGATGTTATCACACTCATCCTAAAATTAATTAATGATTAATTAATTAGACAAGATTAAAGTATAGATTGTGGTCACATGTTAGGTCATTACATGTTAGACGATATTTTTTTAAATTGTGATGCCACCGACAGAAACGAAGCTTTAAATATTTGAGAGGTAAGAAGAAGCTTCCCTTCATCATCTTCACAATCATTAATAGCAAGACATAATAAAAGAAGATACAATAAGTCTAATTTAACAATACGAAAGCAACTTCTAACAATCATCCTCTTTGCATTTATATATGGATGTAGGATTGTTTCATTATTAAAGGCTAAATATGTAATTTCATAATCCAAATTACATATTGAATTATTGTAGAAATGGGGATGAAATATATCTAATTGACTGATGCAAGAATTGGGATTAATCCGTGAGTAATCGCTAATAACCAGATAATCATTGTCATTGGTTAAGATTTCACCTAATCGGCCAATAAAACTGATAGGCGGTCAAAGATGGCATGTTCAGCCAAATTAGGCCTAATCGGTCAACCTGACTTGATTGTTATGAGAGAACTTGTAGATGAAAGATTTTAGTTAGAGGACGAGGAGGATATGGATGCGGAGGTTGAATACGAGTCAGATGGTGTTCAAATCATTAAACAATACAGGACCTGACGATGATCAAATTGAACTGTTTGATTTTCAATGTGTCTGAATTGATATGTTAAAGTTTGAGTATTTAAGTACTTGTTTGTTATGTTTACGTTTAATTGTTTATGTTTGAACTATACTATGTAAGCTTTGAAGTGCGTATGTGAACTTTCAAGTATTATATTCATATCGATGTGTATATTATAAGCTCAAAAAACTACATATAAAACTTTCAATTTGATTAATCCCGATTAATTGTCAGTCGGTATCACAACTTCCGACTTGGATTTATCTTTTACAACACTGGTTCTCCATAAATCCTTCATTGTGATGGTTTTGATGGCTGGAAGTCACTCATCATGTGACAATGTATAAGATGATTAACCGTTTTAAAATATATTTTACTAGATATATGATATTGCTAACGTTTATATGTTTGTAATTATCAACGGATCATTGGTGTAGGTGATACTTGTTATCGCTAGCCCGAGTTATTTTAGAATGAGATACTACTTATTAAGTACAATCTTTTCAAATCTTAATAACTCATGTTGTGTACTTGCTTATTAAATGTTACTAGCCCCACGAACATATATATATATATATATATATAATATATATATATATATATATAATATATATATATATATATAATATATATATATATATATATATATATTATATATATATATATATATATATATATATATATATATATATATATATATGTGTGTGTATACGTAACTAGCTGATTTGTCTATTTTAACATTAAAATTTGATAATTGGAAGCAGATTCTTTTTAGATGATTACAAAGAAATATAAAATACGTGTTCATATCTCGACCTAAACATTAATTGTGTAAACATGAATAATTTAACCCAAATTGAGCAATCTTTTTGGGACCTCATCCACCCCCACCATCACCATATTGTGACCCATCAATCCCCACTCAATCTCCCTACTAAGACGTTTGAAATTACCTCCAATACCCGAGTGAGTCTTTTTTAGACGAGATTTCAACTGTTTATACTGATTTTGACACTCCACGTTTGACTAATACAAAAACACCATAAAAAAACCCACCACTATAAAAGAAAAAAAAACCTCTTAATCAGGTTTTGAATCTGAGACCTAAAAAAATCTCAAGTAATAACCATCATCACCATACCATTAGACCAGAAGGCCAATGGTTTTCTCTACTACTTACTGCTTTAAACTTTGCACTAGATCTCAGAGATAGTTTAATGGTAAATGGTGTATTGTTGAATAAATGATTGTTGGTTTAAATCGTGTAATCTGTAAATTTGTATTATTCTTTTTCTGATAATAAGAATTGTGCGTAAAAAAAGTTAGTTTTCATACGTATTCATTTCATTGATCATGCAGTGGTTTAACACGCATTAAAGTGATAAAACTAAGGTACTTGTTCCTATAGCCCATACATAAAGTGTAGCTTGACACAAGTTACATATTTAGAGACAACATAAATGTATCAACACGAATAATATTCTAACACATTATTTGTGTAAAATTAATATTGTTTTAATAAGTGGTGAGTCTAGGAATTTCCAAGTGGAGAAAAAAACAATTAGGGTCATATCAAAACAAGTCGGATTTACTTATTCAATCAACAATATTTTAAACTATTCATACATTTATTTATTTATTTGGCTACATATTTCGATCAAACACACATGTGTATTACCCAAAGAAGACTTTGTGATCCTATTTGAGCTTTTACAATTACGTCGTTAATTAACCAAAGACTTTTGTGATCTATATAGTGGCCTGTTGTTTAAATAAAACCATGTTTTATTTTGTTAGATATTTTTGAAGGACACATTAAGTATGGTCGCTATTTTTTTTTTGAACGGCCAACAAAAATAACTATATTAAAAACCATGTAGCAAGAAGCTACATCACCACAAATACAAGACATACACCAGCAAACTATCAAAGTGTTATACACCAAGACAACATAAGTTAAACATCAACCATGATTCCCAAGTAAACGTTGTAATTTTGGCCCGATTTTTGAACGTGTGGTCGCTATCTATAAACCATATTTTATTGCGAAAGATTGTGCCGATTTGGTTTCTTGGAGGGGCCAAAAGAGTTATGGTCCTCAAAACGCAAAAATTAAATATTAAAAATTGTTTTTATGCAATTATTTTTGTGAAAAAAATATCTTAAATTGCTCTTTTCTTATATGATATCATAGAAAGGCAGTAAAAATGCAACTAATAATAAAATATCATCACATTCACATATATAAGAGGCTATAGTGAAATGGTTGACGATGTTACTTTTTTTTCCTTAGGTTTTACGAAATTCAAAGTTCACTAGTGTTACAAACAACCGGAATCAATTTCGCATTATAAAATTGTCTTTTACAATTTTCACTAAAATGGTTTCTGATTTTAAACTTAATTACTTTTATTTCAGCTTAATGATATCAAAGTGCTTATGGTATCCTCTCCGGTAGTGAGAACTAACCAACAAATGAAGTAGATTCAGTGAATGTAAGTTTGTCGCTAAAAAGAATTTATAAGCCCTATTGACACTACTTTTAATAAAAGTAACTTTTTTCCGACTACAATTTCCATAAAAAAGGAGTTGTCAGAAATTTTGATTATTTTTCTGATAAATTTCCAAAGGAAAAACTTAAAATAAAGATTATTGTTATATGATTGTAATAAGTAATAACTTAAAATAAAGATTGTTGTTATATGATTGTAATAAGTAATAAGATCATTTTCCTGATCACAAATCAAATAGCTGAAAGATTCAATTTAGTTGTTATATGATTGTAATAAGTAATAACTTAATTAAAATAAAGATTGTATTATATTATTAAAATTAAAATTAGGTAAATTAGATGGATGCAACCCTAACAATATCGCAAAAAAGATATGCACCCAAGATTTGAAGCAATTTTTGATCTTGATATGATAATTTGTATCTCCCATGCAAGTCTTTATTATAAACAACAAACAATACTAATTGCAATAATAAAACAAATATTACTTGAATAATAATTACAATATAGAGTTGACAAACAAGATTTACATATATCTTTTGATTAAACACCCCAAACCAACCTAACAAATCACTTAACAAGCTAATTAAAGAAAACTTTTTCTTATCTCAAATCTGTACTTGTACATTATGCACCATCACATGTACTTTATGCATTAATTAGTTACTTAACTAGACCCAAGATTTTGTCTGAACCACATGAACATAAAAAAAAAAAAAGAAACACTTACTAGAAAACCGAACACTTGCAACAGAATATACGTTCATAAATACTCAGTTTTCTAGCAGTAAAACATACAGAATTCAAAGTTTCAAGCCCTATGAAGCTTTTTGCATGGATTTTACTCAGATCTACGTCCCACAATCGACAAGAAAGCTTTCTTCATGATCATAACCGAATACGAACCATCGCCACCACCACTGCCACCACCGTCCCTACGAGATCCACCACCATACATGCTTCCTTCATCAAACGAAGATCCAAAGCTCATGAAACGACGCCGTCTTGACCAGTACCCATTAACACTACTCATTGAAGATGACCACGATGACGACGATAAAGATGAGGGCGAGGATGGCGCCACGTGTCGTTTCTTGCCCCCGTTGATGTTGAACAAGAGATTGTAGAGGAATTTGGATCTTGGGTAGTATTTTCTCTTAGTGGATTTGGTTTGATTATTATTAGGAGTTGAGAAGTAGTAAGAAGGAGGGGGAGTAAGTGGAGGGACTGAATTGTCAGAGAAGTGATGTTTAGGGGTACCAGGTTGAATTTCCCAAGTAAAAGGGACTGAACCTGAAACATTGCCATAGTAGACTCTGAATGAAGGATTTGCTGCTGAATTCTCCTTGGAGAGAAGTTTGGAGAAGAATTTGTCATCTTGTTTGATCTTCAGGGGCTTTTGTGAAAAATCTGGGCTGCTAGTGTTGAGCATCTTTCTGTTTGAGTTGAGAAGTAATGAGAGAGAGAGAGAGAGAGAGAGAGAGAGAGAGAGATTGTGTGTGTGTGTTGAAGCATACATGCATGTTATGAATAATGAGGATATGTATATATTCAAATAAGAAAACATTAGATGGTCCTATAGTTATTTTCAGTTGATTTTGGACAATTATTAATTTTTCATATATATTGATCATGATTTTTTTTATTTCTTATTGTGGGGTCTATATCAAAGGTTGTTAATTGTTGTATGATATAAAGGCTAAAGATTACTTTGTTTAATTCATAATTGTCTATTAGTTTTGTTTTATTTAAATTTACTTTTACATGTATATTAGGATAAAATCGAATGATAAGGTAATTACAACATGCCCGCCGCGGGGTGTTTGTGCATGTTTATGGGATGAATTGGTCGTTTTTATATATTAATGGTTTTATATATTTTAAAATTTTCACTTTAAATTTTCAAAGTTCTAAGGTTATAACCCCCCTCAGCCTATATTTTGAAATTTATAATTTTTATCAGCCATATTTATTAAGTTTCAAATTCCAACTGCTATATTTCCCATAAAAATCACTATACATACAACTCTTCTATTTAATTTTTCTATTTTTATTCGTTACAAATGTCTATTTTTCTATGTTATTCGTTACAAAAAGACGTATCAATTTTCAAGTTTTCCATGTCATCTTTAGGAGACTCTTTAAGAGTTCCTAACCATTTTAAAAATTATCTGATGATATCAATTTTTGGGTTAATCGAATTTTGCTTTTCACAGTGAATTTAAATTCTACTTCGAGTTCAAATTAACAACAATTTGAAATCTAACAGAAAAATAAACAAATAAAAATATACATGAAATAAATAAAAAATGTAGGTACATTTTAAGAAATAAAAAGATATGTATATATAATTTGAATTCAAAATTCGATTTGAATTTCACATACTCGAATTTGGTTCGTAAATTTGACTTGGAACTCTTTCATGCTAACATCTATCGATAATCTGAAAACCGGGTTAGAATATGGTGTGGTTAGAATTTTTTTTTTAATTTGAATAATTAATGTTCTATCTATAAAAAAATTAAAATAAGTGTGAAACTATTGTAGATCTCGTTATACTTACTTTCTCATATTTCTATATTATAATAATAATATTGAATACTAATAATATTACTCATACTATTTTCAAAATAAATATATATATAATTTAATAAATTAAAAACCTATTTTTTATCAAAAACAAAAATTTTATAAAATACAAAACAAAAATTTAAAAGAATCATTTTTCTTGAAATAATATATTTAAAAATCACAATTTTTTATAAAATAAAAGTTAAAAAAAATAAATTACTGTTTATTTACTTAAAGTAGCTATTTATACGTACTTATAATCATTTTTATATTCAAGTATGATTTTATAATCCATAAATTCTTATTAATAATTATTTAATTATTTTATTTACTTAATTTGTGTATTACATGAAAACTAACCTAGTTTATATTTGTGTATTACATGAAAACTAACCTAGTTTATATTTCCTAAATATGTATTTGTTCTTAGTGTTAGTCTAGGTTTATTTGACTAAAAGTTAACTCATATACAAGATATATTTAAGAAAAAATATGGAATCTAACCCTAAATTGAAGCATATTTTTTGGAAATTAAATCATACCCGATATTTTTCTTTTTTTCAAATAATTCATCAATAAATACTGTACAATACAAATCATTTATAATTTTCTTCATCTATGAAATTAGTTCCTATATTGTGTTTTTCCATTAAATACTCGATTTATATTTAAATTTTGACAAAAGTTACGAAATTTTTTAATCGACTCCTCTACAGTTTGAAAGAATTCAAATGTATCTTTTTTTAGAAATAAAATCATACTTGATTTTAAAATATTTCTCAATCATCTCAGGTTTACGACCCTCGCGGTTTGTATTTTATAAAGTCTGATGATATCGCATTTGATAGACTTTATTTACGTTTTCATTTTGGCTTCGGTTTTATCAAGTTTTCTTAAAAAAGGTATTTACTTTTTGTTATACTTAAACTTTCATCCTCTGCAATTATAATTTAACCTATCATTGTCTACACTTTGTTTTTGGATTAATATCATTTTACTTTAATTTTTAAAAAATAATCTACTTCAATAGTCAATCTATAAAGAGGTATTATATGTTTTTACTTTTTAAACTTCTTTATTTTCTTTTTATGTGTATTGTCTTATTATTATTATATGTTTGATATGAGTTTGTTTGATATGTACAAATTGTTTTGATGTATCTGGAAGTAATATTGAAAATCATATTTTTATTTCACGATTGACTTTGACAACTTCAGAAAAAAGAATTTATTTTAAACTTCAAAGAAAACAGTTATTGTTATCAGTGTGTTATGAAATGACAATAAAACAAGAGCTAATGATAATCGTTATCCAAAGTCGATTTGTTTTTAAACAGTTGTTGTTATCAGTGTGTTATCAGTTCTATGTTGCATTATCTCGAGTTAAAAGTAGATCAAGGTTAAAATTATTAATATTAGATAATGATGAAAAAATAACCAACAAAACACCAAATGTTGTATACAAATAAAATTTTGGATGTTTATGAACTTGAAATTTTGTTTTTCATGTTTAATTTAATTTGTTTATTAATTAAAGTTTGTATTCATAAGTTTATTTCATTCCATATTATATACTATTTAAATTTATAAATATTATTAGAGAAAATCCATTCATGTTACATATAGCTAATGTTAAAAAAAATATATAAAAATCTATATGCAAAATATTATCAACAATATTATAACTTATGCATCTTTTAAACAACTATAATATTTTTTTATTGAACTCATGTGTTACACGCTACTTGATAACATATACACGTGTGTACATTTGAAGGAATGTGTTTAATCTATTGGTTTGTTCGTATGAATGTAAGAATAAATATTGTGAAGCACAGAGAGAGAAGTATATATGTAATAAATATCATTTGACAATGTACCAATTAAATGAGTTAGTTGAATTTTGTTGGCTTTAAAGTTTAATATACATCACACAAAACAAGGGTAGGTGAAACAAATTGCAATCAAATTTCATTGGCCGTTTAAAAAAAAGTTTTATATTTGTTATTTGAGCTGTAGTGGTGAATTGGTGAATATGTTTAGCGTTCAAACTCTATCAATGATTACTTTATATACATTAGACAATTAGTTATGCTGTAAAACTTGGAGTATTTTACATTAGTGTGTGAATTGTCAATTTAAAAAAGTTTGTTTTATATTTTCTAAATAAATTCTTTTAGTAAAGTGATGACATTAGTTATTCTCAAGGTAACCTTAAATATTCTAAAAAATACACATTTTGAATATAATACAAAATAGTAATAATCTATCTATTATAGTAAAAGAATGTTTTAAGATGCTACTTAACCGTATGTTTATGGCTTGCCGCATTACAAACCATCTTTGATACAAATAGATGAAACAGTGGATGGTGAATAATGGAAAAAGATGTGTGTCGAAGCCATCAAATGGTCGTTTGTTGGACTATTTACAAACCACCTTTGATTGTTGAATCGGATATGATTAAAGTGGCTTGGCACAAATGGATCGCATTAAATTTTTATATGTAAAGTGTTTTTATTTTCTTATTTTTTTTGGATGCTTATATCATTTCTAGTATCTTGCTGGTTTTTATTTGATCCCAATTTGTTGTTTAAAAAAATTGTTGGACAAATCAATAACACATATATTTGAAAATACAAGTCGAGGAATAACCGAGTTATGCAAAGGTCTTTCAAACTATATCCCAAGTAGTTTGACAATTTCTTCTGATTAGATCATCTCCACAAACCATGATTTTAGTAAAACTTTAATACTAAAAATTTTGAAAAATAGACATGATCAATTTTATCAAATGTATACCTATTTTTGTAGAATTTTACTAAGTCGATTGTATTACATACAACTAGTATTTTGAAACACTTAAAATATCTTCAAATTTATGACAAATATCTCTAAGATATTGTTTTTAGTCCATCAATCATTTTTAACCCTTTAACAATTTTCATGTACATGTCATTTTGAGTGTCCCACACAATTATGTGGTGACGATATCCATAGGTTTCATCTTAAGTCATTCGGGATTGCGAGAAAATACATTTACTCATAATCAAATAGTAAATTTTGAATAATGTGACAAATTTCACACAACCTCATTCAATATGAATCTTATAATTTTAGAGACATATATAATATATTAGTTTGACATTCATGGGTTTTTAGACTCATGTCCGAAAATGTTTTGCTTATAAAGCTAATCTAATTAAACTCTAATGGCTTCTTGTCATGTTAGACAACCATCTATATGTATGCATTCTTATAAAGTTTTAGATACATAATCTTTTTAAATGATTACATATGTTGTTATAACACATCAAATATTTCATTACCGGTACTTGTTTTGCTTCGATGACATTGTACTGTCTTTATATTATGGATTTCATGATTATTTAATACTAGTATTAAGCCTCCCGCGTTACGACGGGGTGCGTATAAAACCGTGTTAAATAACATCAATTTTACACCATCATCGGTGACCACCAACAACGGAAAAACTCGTATTAAAAAAAATCAAAACGGGAAAATTAAAACTGAACAAAAAATAGATGTAAAACATAAACCTCACATATAAAACGTAAAACATTAAAAATAATAAATAAGTCGATCTAAGACCCCATGTTGTGCTAGGGTTGTCAAACGGGAAAAAATAAACGTAAAAACGTTGAACTAGTCGTAAACATTGCGGGGTGTTAAGATTAAGAGTAAGAAAATTAAGCGTAAGATTATGTGTACAACCCATAATGTATAAATAAGTTGATAATTAGTAATATATATATATATATATATATATAATTAATATGTTAGCTATATAAAAATTATTGAGTGCACAATCTTTAAAGCTTAAAATACAACCACAATACATCAAATAAGTTAGTAATTAGTGATTTTATTTTTGAATTGTATTAATCTCTTCTAACAACTTTCACCTCTTTAGGGCATTATTTTTTAAAATATACCTTAGTCTTTTTAAAACATTTACCTCTTCTAAGGTCTGCATGTAACTTCTGATGATGTTACACTAACTGCTTTATTCTACTATTTTCATTCTTATGGGTTTTTATCTTTGAAATTAATTCTCTCATGTTTTATGTATTAGTAGGTTGTTGCTTGTTAGTACTTGTGTACTTCATGACACCTAACTCATCATTTTAAAACTTTTGTTTCATTTTACAAGTTGTATAGATAATTAAACAATTAAGTATATTTTTTCAAACTATTTACATTTCTTACTTGAGGTTCCCACTGTATGAACCGCGAAAATAGTAATTAAGATTAAACTAAAATGACAACCTCAATTTAGTTAAGTCATTTAGATGTTATCAATAGCAAATATACCTAACTAAACTATAACAGTTACATAAATATATACACATATAAAAGTGTTGTGCGTTTATTCGAGTATAACAATTGTGTTTAGTAACAATTATTTAATGAAAATTACTCAACTAGATATATAAATTTTTGTAAAATCCATATGTATTGTTTACTATTACTGATAAGCCCTTTTAATAATTAATAAATGAACTTAATAAAATCATTGATAAATGATAATACTTGTCTACAAATCACTATGGGCCCTATCATCTGAATTTACACGCTAAAATTCTTATACTTTGGACCTTATTTCTATATGGTTTTTAGCCCAGCGGAAAGCCCAAACCACAAATCTCCTAATAATCTTATATCCGATTCTCCGTCATAAAAGTTTATTACATAAGTTGAATTAGTAATAAATCAACATCAAAGAATTTGTATTTGATTTGAGTTTTACTAGAATGGTTAGTTAAAAAAAAGATATTTTCTATTTCTATACAAGTAATATTAAAAACCAATAATATCATACAAACACTTGTTAGCTTAAAAACCATAAAAGTCAATATTTATTCCACCATTTGATCATCTGATTCTTAAACAACTCCTTTTCTTGTATCGACTTTTTTACATTTAATATTACTTCAACCGGTTTTTTAAGTTAAAATAAATTTTCTACTGTTTGTTGAAAAGTATAACATTACATAAAGCACCTTTTTCTATATGTTATATTTACAAAAGAAATTTTTTTATGGTTTGCAACAATGCGCGATATAGTTGTGGTCTTGTATAACTTATACTATAATATTATGATGTTTTATTAAAAGTGACAGTGTTATTATACACATTTCTTATTGATCGCATTAAGGGATCTCCAAAGACAAATCTAGAAGGTCATTAATCGCATCGACGATAGTGAAGGGGGATTTGTTGATGTTTGTCGTCCACAGGAACAAAGCAACGAGAGTTGCGAGATTTTAACGAGATCACAATTAGGGTTTTTTTTCTTTGTAAACGGATCATATAGAACATGTCATAGGATCCACGTATATCTACTAAAAGGATCATATAAATTTTAAAATGAAAACTCATATACTAAAAAATTAGTATCAATTCAAACTACAAGAAATTTGTTAGAATGTTAAAACTGGGGCCAAACCAACCAATTTTGGTGCAACCGGTTGGCCGGAGAAACGTAACTTTTTAGCCAAACATGCAACGTTTTCTAGATTGTCGACTGAATATTGTACTTTCTTTATTTCGCAAATTATGATCATTTAGAATATTACATCACTATGTTTTAAAACTCCTTGAAACAGACTAAAAATCATATGTCAAGTAAACATCCATGATATTAAAACAACTAAACTAAAAGTCACAATTTTCAACTTGTTTTGGATTGATTGGTGTAATTATTCGTTATATGTTATTAATTATACCATTTGTTTTTTGAAATTTCTTTTTTAATGTTATTGCCGCCATTATTTGGTCCACTGGCATCAGCTGACGTGGATACGAGATTTATGACCTTAAGATGACAAGTTTGAATCCCCTTCAATACAAAAATCTTTTAAATATTAATAGGGGTTGCTAATGAACTTTCCAAGCATATGCGAATCGGTGGGTTTTACGAGCTAGTTGGGTTCCTCTAAAAATGGGTTGGCACTATACTCAAACGTCAAACTGCCAATTGAGGCATAGACATACTTGTGCTATGAATAGGCATGCCACTAAGCATGAATTGTAATCATCATTTTTAAAAAGAAAAAAAAGACTAAACTAAATGTCATAATAGTATATACACCTATCGAAAACATTTAAATACATCATATTTACTCATTTCATTAAATATAATTGTTCATTTAACTATTATACTTTATTATAATAATACACGCTTCATTTTCTTGTAACATGTACACTTTATCTTAACTTCCGAACCAACCCTAAACTCAAGAATATGTACCCCGTAACATATAACAATTTGAAGAAAGATAGATATCAAACCGTCTTTAATGGGAGGGATCAACGGGCTTATCAATGTTGGCATTGTCCCGATAGACCAGCTCCCACTCTCGTCTCTCTCTTTCCTTCCTTCCTCATTCAACAAACACTCTCTCTCTTCTTTGCTCTTACGAATTCCGCTAAGCCTGCTCTTATAGAAGGATTTCCCCCCTTCACGAACATCTCCTTCAATGTTAGTCCTCCAGCGAATAGTTTCACATAATCTCACGGCCACCTTACGAGCCTTCCTTTGGGGATGTTAACAATGCAACAATTTATATTAAACTCATATAACTTAATATATCTACAATTGTCTATTACTAATGATTAGCAAAACGTGAATAACGCCCGCCTTTTGTCTCGTTTTTTGTCTAGAATCGTTAACAAAACGAATTCGGTCTGACTGGTTGACACCCTTTCTTCCTTTACGAAAGGTTAAAGGTTTGAGCTCGGTTCTACCACTCTTTCCCTCTTTTTGTCACCAGCATGTTTTCACATTTGAAAAATAAAAATTATTTGTTAATATCTATAAACTATTTATGGAAGCAAAAGCTATTTTTGGCTTGATTGTGGGGGAAATTGAGCCGTTTGTTCACTTTTGCCAAGATAATAATAACGTTACACTCTTTCTTCGCTCTCACTTCTCATCTTTCATCTCTATTAACCCTTTTCTTTCATCTCACATCCAAACAATCAAAACCCCAATTGAAATCTACGGCCTTTTTTGTTCAATTTCAGTTCGACCCATGGAACCCCTCGATTCGGATCACAATGTCGAGCCCGGGTTTCTTGAAACGGGTCCCGACCAGAACCTTAACAATGGCGGTGGCGTCAGAGGTGAAATCGACACGTCAGCACCGTTTGAGTCGGTCAAGGAGGCTGTGACCCGATTCGGTGGAGTCGGGTTCTGGAAGCCCCATCATAAGGTCCATTTCTATCACTCTCTTTGTGTGTCTGTATGTATATATGTTCAATTGCTCATATTTTCTGTTTTTATCATCATTTTGCCAATTTTCTTTAATTCGGTCAATTGGGTCACAAGAAAGTGAAATTTGGGCGAAAAAGATTGAAGCTTTGGTTCTTGTTTGTTGTTATGAGTCATACTAGGTTGTCTCCAAGATTTCAGGTGTAGTGAGTGAATTCTAGAACATGTAATTATCAAGAGATTAAGTTTGTGGACCTTTTAAATTTTGTTTTTTTGTCTTATTGACCCATTTAGAACATGTAAATACGAATAAATTTATTTGTTATATATGTTAATAGACTTACTGTACCTAGAAAGAAGTGTTGAATTATAAGTCAAACTAAAAGATGACAATTGACTTTTGGATTTGATTATGTGTTCACCATTCTGTTCATTTGATTGCAGAATGGTAGTGATGAAGAGTTTGATGCAGCAAAAGCTGAAGAGAAGGCTCTGCAGTTGGCAAATGATCTGATGGTGAAAGAAAGGGAACACTTGAAGTCTTGAAGGAACTTGAAGCAACAAAAACTGTTGTTGAAGAGTTAAAAGTCAAATTACAGAAGGAAGCAGCTGCAGTCAATAATCAGTTGAAAGAATCAAGAAATGTAAATGATGAAACCGCGATTGATACAACGCGGTCAGCTGGTGCGAGTTTGATGTGTTCTTCTTCAGCTCCAGGTTTGATCTTGATGGAACTGAAGCAAGCTAAACTGAACTTGACAAGAACAACAAATGATCTTGCTGACATTAGAGAAACTGTGGAAAGATATAAGAGAATGATCGAGAAAGAAAGATTCGAACTTGAGGAAACCCGTAGGAGATTATCTTCCAATTGTTCAAAGATTTCGAGTTTGAAAGAGGTTGACTTTCAAAGGGAGCTGCATAGGTTGACATCTGAAACAGAAGAGTTTAAGAAGGTAGGAGAGGTAGCAAAATCTGAAGTTTTAAGATCAATGAATCAAATCAAGCAAACTAAAAGAAGATTAAAAACAGCTGAAATCCGATTGATCGCTGCTAGAAAGTTGAAGGAAGCTGCTAGAGCCAGTGAAGCTCTTGCGCGATTTGAGATGAAGTCAGTCTCAGAAAGTCAAACTGTACCAGAAGGTGAAGGTGTAACCCTTTCGTTTGACGAATATGCTTGTTTAAAATCGAAAGCTCAAGAGGTTGATGAAGGTTTAACTCGAGAAGTCAATGCATCGGCGGTCAAAGACAACGAATCAGAGCTGTATAAATCAGAGATCTTGAATAAGGTAGAGGAAGCAACAAAAGAAGTGAAACACAGTAAAAGGGTTTTAGAAGAAGCTTTAAGTAAAGCAGAAGCTGCTAATATTGACAAGTTAAAAGCCGAAGAAGCTCTAAGAAAGTGGCGATCGAATCATGGTCACAGAAGAAAGTCAAACGTTCAAATCTCAACCAAGTTCAAGAATTCCCCGTGCAGGAGCGACACTCATTTGTTGGACGCGAACAGGCACCATTTCGGAAGGACTGTAGCAGGTCCTATATTGGCGCCCACGATGTCGATTGGGCAGATTTTGAACCGGAAGTTGCTTTTGACCGAAGAGTATTATGGGAAAGGTGACATGAAAAGGAAGGTCTCTTTGGCTCAAATGTTGAGTAAACCGTCAAATGATAGTGGTAGCCGTGGTGTTGCCAGTGGCATTGATGGCTGCAGAGGTGGTAATAGCCTTTCGGGGAAGAGAAAGAAGTTTGGATTTGGTCGAATTGCGTTTCTGGTGGCAAAGCCGAGCAAGAAGAAGAAGAAACATGCTGTAAGTTCAGGCCTTTCAAGCACCACTGATTAGGAAGTTTATATGTTTATGATTTGATTATTGATATAACTCTAGGATCTCTTTAATTTGTTTGTTTATGATGATAAAAACTATCTTACTTGACTTGTGTGTGACAAAAGTAGATTTTATAAGGTGTTAGAAGTAGACTTGATTATATCCTATCACTGTAAAAGTTGGTTGTGTATGGTTTCTTTTTAGATATCATTAGCCATTGGTCCGGACATAAGGAAATACCGATTTCGATTATCCCGTTAGAGCGTCTATAGGGCAGCGTCCGCCACCCCACGGACACCAACTTGGCTCTAGCGTGGCGGAGGTCACCAACTTGAATGAATATCACCTCTCTGTTTTGCAACCCTGTGGTTCCAGCCACCACCATTGGCTCACAGTCGCCGACATTATCTCCACCTTCACAGCCTCGGTCTCTTACGCTGACCTCCCTCTTCTCCTTTCGACCTCATCTCACATCTGAATCTCAAAACAAACCCGACAATGTAGAACGATTAACGGAGTTTTTTTACCAAAAGAGTGTAGGTGGAAAAATTATTTACTTCTGAAAATATTTATCAAAATGGTTGCTTTTTTAAAAAAACTTTTTTTTCTCACTTTTAGTTGTATTGGATTAAAAACTTTTCTATTTAAAATTATTCATCAAACACAACAGAAGTAAAATGTGGTGAAACTTTTTTCTTAATTAATTTATCACTGCAAAAAAAATTGATGTCTTTTTTTTACTCAGGTTTTAAATTTAGTTTTCCTATTCTTTTTCTAACGGTAAAACTTTCTTGAATTTTTAAATGATTTTATAATTTAATATCTTTTGGCTATAAAGAACCCTTTAAAATTGGAAAAAGTTCTAATTTATTTGATATTCATCGATTTTGTTAGGAGTTGCGGTTTGTATTTGATATAAAGTTTTAAGTTAGTTTTGATTTTGTTATTTTAATTTAAAAATAAAAAGAAAATATTACTTCTAAGATAAGTTGTTATTATAAGTTTATTTTGAGTTTCAAAAACTTTTAGTATGGAACTATTATTAATTAATTTATTTAAATATTTTTTAAAGGAATTTCAGGTTATTAAATTGGATTTTAAATTTATGATCTAAGTTCGCAATATATTTTTAAAAGTGAATTTAAAAACCGAAGAAATTATTAGAAAAAAATTGGAACTAAATTAAAAGCTAGAATACAAAATATTAATATAAAAGATTTTAAATGTTTTCTGGCAGTACATAACAAAATTACGATATATTTCCTTTTGTTTTTTTCTAAAGCAAATTTTTCTTTAAGAATTCTTTTTCGAATTGAATAGAAATTAGAATACAAAAGTTTATAAAACACTCATTTTGATAAATACTTTTCAAAACACCTAATTTGGTAAAACTTTTTCCACCCCCGCACCCAAATTTGCCCCGCACCCAAATTTACCCCGAACCCAAATTTGCCCCGCACCCAAATTTGCCCCGCACCCAAATTTGCCCCGCACCCAAATTCGCCCCGCACCCAAATTTGCCCCGCACCCAAATTCGCCCCGCACCCAAATTTGCCCCGCACACAAATTTGCGTTTAGATATTTAATGGAAATTAACAAATATATCCATTTGTATATTTATGTATACGCAAATGTATATACACAATTGCATGTGTGCATGTATACATGCTAAGGTCATCTGTAACAAACAAAAATAAATAATTAAAAGATAGTCATATTTTTTTCACGTTAGCTCAACATAAACCTTTATGGTTATATGTTTTTTATCTTGTTTCTCTCTCTTCTCATCTTTATCGTACATCAAGTCATTAAGAGCCAAACAAGAATGTGGATTCGCAGTAGAAAGATCTTAAATATTTATAGATATTTCTTGACAAATATTTTAGCTATTCTTATAAAATAGCTAGATACTTATCTAGAATTGAAAGGATGTGAATTACCTATCAACTAGTACAATTACATGATATCTTCATTTATTATGGCGATCGAGACAACAAGAATTTAGTTGCAAATGTTGCTCATGGAGGCTAGCTCCGCAGTCAAGAATAGTCTTGCGAGCATAGAAAAGCTAAGGAACATCCAATGGTAAATCCTTTGAAAAATTTGCATTTAGATTATAAGACAAATTTAATGAAAATTAACAGATATATTCATTTATATATTTATGTATACGCAAATGTATTTACACATTTGCGTATGTGCATATATACATGCTAGATCATCTGTAACAGAAAAAACAAATAATTAAAAGATAGTCATATCTCTATTTTTATGTCAGCTCAACATAAACCTTTATGGCTATATGTTTTTTTATCTTGTTTCTCTCTTTCCTCATCTTTATTGTATATTAAGTCATTAAGATGTCAAACAAGAATGTGGATTCGCAGTAGAAAGATCTTAAATATTTATAGATATTTCTTGACAAATATTTTAGATATTCTTATAAAATAGCTAGATAATTGTCTAGAATTGGAAGGATGTGAATTACCTAGCAACTAGTACAATTATGTGATATCTTCATTTACTATGGCGATCGAGACAACAAGAATTTAGTTGCAAAGGTTGCTCATGGAGGCTAGCTCCACAATCAAGAATAGTCTTGCGAGCATAGAAAAGCTAAGAAACATCCAATGGTAAATCCTTTGAAAATTTTGCGTTTAGATTATAAGACAAATTTAATGAAATTAACAAAAATCCATTTATATATTTATTATACGCAAATATATACACATTTGCGTATGTGCATATATACATGCTAAGGTCATCTTAACAGAGAGAAATAAATAATTGAAAGAGATATCTCTTTTTTTCACATCAGCTCAACATAAACTTTTATGCTATATGATTTTTTATCTTGTTTCTCTCTCTCCTCATCTTTGTCATACATTAAGTCATTAAGATGCCAAACAAGAATGTGGATTCGGAGTAAAAATCTTAAATATTTATAGATATTTCTTGACAAGTATTTTAGATATTCTTATAAAATAGCTAATAATTGTCTAGAATTGAAAGGATATGAATTACCTAGCAACTAGTACAATTATGTGATATCTTCATTTATTATGCCGATCGAGACAACAAGAATTTAGTTGCAAATGTTGCTCATAGAGGCTAGCTCCGCAATCAAGAATAGTCTTGCGAGCATTGAAAAGCTAAGGAACACCCAAGTAAATCCTTAGAGAAATTTGAGTTTAGATTATAAGACAAATTTAATGGAATTAACAGATATATCCATTTATATATTTATGTATACGCAAATGTATATACACATTTGCGTAGGTGTATATATACATGCTAAGGTCATCTGTAACAGAGAGAAATAAATAATTGAAAGATAGTCATATTTTTTTCACGTATGCTCAACATAAATCTTTATGGCTATGTGTTTTTTATCTTATTTCTCTCTCTCCTTATTTCTATCGTACATTAAGTCATTAAGAGGCCAAACAAGATGTGGATTCGCAGTAGAAGATCTTAGATATTTATAGATATTTTCTGACAAATATCTTATATATTTTTATAAAATAGCTAGATACTTGTCTAGAATTTGAAGGATGTGAATTACCTAGCAACTAGTACAATTATGTGATATCTTCATTTGTTATGCCATTCGAGACAACAAGAATTTAGTTGCAAATGTTGCTCATGGAGGCTAGCTTCGCATTCAAGAATAGTCTTGCGAGCATAGAAAAGCTAAGGAACATCCAAGGGTAAATCCTTAGAGAAATAGGCCGTGATTGCATAAACATGTATGACTAGTGTATTGGGGTCAAAAGTCAATAATTCCCACAAACTATTAGATGTGTTAAGAAGGGAGTTTGTAGATCTTAGGGACAACATGGAAGCAACCATTTAAAAACCATGATTGATATAAAAGTTTCACTAGGTTAGTAGCTAAATAATTTAGTGCAACTAAGTTATGGTTAACGTAGGTGGCAACAATATTGTCATTACCTTGATAATTAGAGTCCCAAAACCAACATTGTTTATAAGAAAATACAAGGCAAAGGTTCTTGAATTAATATTATGTGTAAGATGAAGCAAAACTTAGAGGGTGTAAACATCATAGAAGATTCCATAATAATCAAGACGACAAGTAGGTATTTAAAGGACACCCCCCGGATAGAAGTGTGCATAATTGGATTTTCGCTTCATGGTTGTAGTAACCGAATAGAACTGTTACTAAATTTAACAAACAAACTCGCCCAATAGCGACACATAAACCAAGAGGTGTGAAAGAACTTACAACCCTAACTATTGAGACCTTTAAGACGAAATTCCCTTATCTTGAGGGGGTTACAACTATCGATCAAGATGGGAATAGATCAACACAATGTTCAAGGCCTTGCTTAAGCTTTTATCATAACTCAAAGCCCGGTCTACCTCAATAAAAAGCGACTACATAAACGCGTAATATAAAAGTGTCAATGAGACAGGGGGGACAAGTTGACCCATGTCTAGAAAGGGTTGCACTTGGGACTTATTAATAGCAAAACGAAAAAAAAAATCTCACCAAAAAAATCAGTTGTTTCATCTACGATAGTAAACACCGAATCCAAAGTTATCCTAAAAAAGCTAGTTTGCACGCCATGATAGTTCAAGATAAAGACTGTCAAAAGTAAGCACATTTAAGATCCTTGCAACTCCTAATTCATAAAACTCTAACACTTCAAATAAATGTTCTAATTATATCATAACCCCTAATTGTTATGATAAATATAGATTATGATAATCTTATTTAAGCACAATTTTTTAACTAAAATATATTTTAGATACTCAAATGTGATATCACTATATCACATTCACAATCAAGTTTTAGGCCCACCAACTCACCAACTTCATTTACACATCTTGTGTCCTCTTTCATTGCAGCTTTCGGACCACAAAAAAACGTGTGTATGTTGGTTCACACCTCCTCTTTTAATAGTCAACATATCATAGTCATAATCAATAATAATTAACCACAAAACGTGTTTCTACTTTCTAGAGCGTACCCTCTTCAACCATTTTAAACCTCACATAATCAAAAATAATAATAAACAAAATAAGAGATCAAAAACAAACGTCAAATAAAAAATATCACCAGTTTGTTATTAAAAATTGATTCATTATCTTTCTATATACAAGTCTTCTTACAAATTAAATGTATAATGAATTCAATTTTAACCCGTAAACTATTTCGGATTGACTTAAAAAAGTATTCAAATTCAACTTGTGTTGAATTTGAGTTATTATTTTAGGTGATATTTTATTATAAAACATTTAACCAGTAAAACTGGCGAACATTATAAAGTTTCTTTTAAGTTGATATTAAAAATAAAGCCCTATCGTCGTGCTCTAGTCGAGTTTTAAACCATTGGTTGAATCTAGCTCGAGCGTGATCACAGGCTTCATACCGCGCTCACAAGGGCCGGTCTAACATGATCATTCACGACCCCGCGAAACTCGAGTCTGTCACCCCCAACCAGCTCGGCCCGAACGAGGTGAACATTAGGTATCATCTCCAAAACTTCAAAATCAATCACTAGATCAACATTGTTCCCATCTGTTAAACCTTTCATCTCAACTAAAACTCCATTGTTCTTCACCACTTTCATCTTCAACACCTTCCCAATTTCCTCCAGCTTCTCGAATATGGCGGATGCAGGCTGCTTCAACACGAACCTCACCTCCGTCTCGTCTGCACCATTGTCGTTAAACAACCCCGACAAGTTCAATCCTCGCGACAACGAGATGATGTCAAACGCGTTACAGTTGTTATCCTCCACATTATTTTCCAAATGACTAGACACCATTGGTTCTGCAGCCATTACAGATGGTTCAGCAACCACACCTGTTGTGAACCATGGGTGGTTGAATATATCCGTAATGGTTATTCGGGTCATCGGATTGGGATCCAACATCTTAGACACTAAACTTCTCGCTGCAGCAGGGAACGAATTCGGATACTTGAACTTTGCACTCGCAATCTTTCTATACATTTCTATAAGATTTGAATCATGAAATGGGAGATAACCAGCTAACAGCACAAACAACACCACACCACAAGACCATATATCGGCTTTCGCCCCATCATACCCTCTTCGGATAATGATCTCAGGTGCAACATATGCAGGTGAACCACAACATGTATGCAGCAAACCATCTTGCCACTTGGTTTCAGCCAATGCACTCAATCCGAAATCCGAAACCTTTAAGTTTCCTTCATCATCCAACAACAGATTCTCCGGCTTCAAATCGCGGTGGTAGACACCGCGATTATGGCAGAATCCGATGGCGGAGATCAGCTGCCTGAAGTATGTTCTTGCAGCATCTTCTTGCAGTTTTCCTTTACCCAATTTGTTAAACATTTCACCCCCTTTTACATACTCCAATATGAAGTAAACTTTGGTTTTGCTAGCCATAACCTCGTGCAATCGAACGATATTCGGATGTTTAACCAATCGCATTACTGCGATTTCTCGTTTGATATGATGAATCATCCCAGCTTTCATCACCTTCGTTTTATCAATCACTTTGACTGCAACACTCACCCCTGTTTCAAGATTTCGACCATGGTAGACTTTCGCGAAATTCCCATGACCCAATAGCTTCCCCAACTCGTAACGATGCATCAAAACACAATCTTTGCTACCCATTTGATGATCGTTGAGAAAAATCGAAATTGAAGAAATTTGGGTGTTTTTCAGCTGGGCTTTTCGTCGAACAGTTGGAGTGCAAATTTTGCACAGGTGAAAACTCAAGAATTGTTATGATTTGATATGAAAACGAAGATGAACTGTCGATTTGGGATTTACAGGGTGTTGATTGATGAATAAAATGAACTGTAATCGATTACTTTTTTAAGAAATTGGAGCTTGAGGACAGCTATGGTGTGCAGATGAACAGCTCAACAAACAGAGAGAGATGAAGAAACACTGAAATAATGGTGGATTTATATACAAAAGAGGAATCATAATAATTAAATTTAATGTTCAAACATTTTGGTTTTTGTTATTCTATATTTTTGGCTTTCACTCGTTTTGTATAATTGATTGAATTATTCACGTGTAAACGTGTTTAGGTGGGTTTTTTACTTTTCATATTTGGCCTAGGTATCATTTTTTATTCTTTCTTATGTTTAATTAATATTATTATTAATTTGTGACACCTATCTAAATGATGTCGTGGAAAGGTTTGTGAAGTTCAACTAATATTATTATTTAATTAGTCTTGTTATTAAATTGCTAAACTTATCAATCAAAAGTTGTTTGGCGAAACAGCAGGTTTAGTGCAAGGATTTTTTTTATTTAAAAAAATTGTTTTTTGGTTCGTAGAAAAATCTAAAAGTCCGTATTAGTATGACATGCTTGTTAAGTTTATTTTATTAATTAATGTTATTTATTTTGTTTTGTTACTCGATGTATCAGGGTTTTATGTTGAAGTAATAGATGTTATAATATGTTTTTGTGTTTGTGAATTTATATTCAAGTTAACGATGCACTTACCCAAACAACACGTGCACAAGCTTTTTTAGTTTATGTTATTTGTGAATTGTACGTTTTTTTACTTTATTATAATAAGCTATTTTGATGATTTTTGTTAAAAAGATTATTGATTATCAAAGGGTTGATTGGTTTTATTGTTTGATAAATTGGTTAGTCGAATTAATGAACTTATGGCCAAGTTATATTCACTTTTTTCTAGAACGGCAATGTGACGACAACTCATCCTAGTCTCATAAGTTATTATAAATAGTGTCTCATACCCGTTAGTATTACTAATACTTGTAGTTTGTTAAAGAATATTTGTTGTTATTGTCAATTACATATGTTACTGTTTTAATTATATAATTTTATTATCAAGAGGGGATTATAAATATAAAAAATAAAAAGAAAAAAACTAAGAGTACGGTCAGGCATATAGGTTTTTCTTACAGCAAATTAGATCATTGACGAGACATTGACCCATTTGATCATATTTGTTACTCGAGTATATAACCCGAGTTTACTTAAAAAAACTAATTATAAGAGCATTCATAGTAAAATTCTTATTTTTATCAATATAATTACACTAAAAGTTACTATATTTTCTCTCTTTTTAATTAAATAATAATTTTATACTTTTATTATTGTTTTTTTCTCTCTTTTCCAATCACATGTATTTTAAAAATATTAAAATATTTATAAGAATTGAACAATAATTATTTAAATATACCAATTCACAATAACATTTTCTCTCTTTTTTACTCACAGCCACTCAAAATCATTCTATATAATATACCAAACACACTTACATAATTTTAAAAACTCCATTATGAATGCTATAAGTGAGAGAAACTTAACACATCCGGTAAACTCTTTTTTCTGTCAAATGTGAGATTTTAACTCAAAACCTCCATTTATTTAATAAATTCTTAAGATACATCATATCAACTAGATAAATAGATATGTATACTTAAATTAACCAAATAGGATATCCACGTGAAAATTTTAAAAACTAATATAATACTCAGATATTCACCTATAAAATCTTTAATTTGGCGGTCAGATTTATGTTAATTTGTCATCTACATTGGATCCATCCTTGACGTGTATCTACCATCCAACACCAATATGCTTATAATATATATTGCCATAAGCATCAGACATGTTTATCAATTACACATCAACACAATTAAAAAACAATTTGGACCCAATAGGCACGTTTCATGTCTAATATAATCGCTTTAACTTATGTGGATATTAATGTGGTTTCATTATAATCTTATCAAGCATCTCTAATGGCCATCACACATATATAAAAAACGCCATGTGGTTGTTACATCCGCATTAAAAGGAGCGTATTTTTGGATCTTTCATTTGTTAAAAATGATAAACTGACGTCTTTTGTTATTTAGCAAATAATGACCGTCTCATTTTTTTCACAAAAGAATAAGGCTTGAAATTGTAACCTTTCGAAGATAGACACACGTAACGTAAAACCAGTTTTAAAAAGATCTTGTTTATCATAGGTCACAACCAAATCTGACTTATCTTATTTGTATTTGATTATTGTATCCATAAATATTGGTTTTAATACTTTTATATGTATTCAAGATTTACTTTTCTACACGTAAAACTGTAAATAACAAAACGCGTTTATCTGAAATCGAGTATTCAACTAGTAATAATTGATGATTTTCATATTGTAAACGTGTTGGTTGGTGGGTTTTGTTTGACGACATACTTTTAACCATAATAACATCATATCAAAGCATAATTATAAAATATAAATAAAAAAAACAATATCTGAGCTAATCATACAAAAGCGAATAATTAATCTTGAAAAAATAGAAGTAATAATATTCCTAAAAGACAAAATATTTTAGTGGTCAATACATTATACATCAAATATCTTGTAGCGCATATTCCTTATTTTTTTTCGCTAATAATAACATATTTTCATCGATCGTAGATTATATTCTTTTGTTGAATATTTCATTAATCTCAAAAATCAACTTTGTTTTCACAAGTTTACATATATCTTTGAAATGTGGCTAAAATTAAATGTACACCCAAGTGGGATAGCTTGATGCTAAACGGCTCATAGATATAGCTCACACCTTGAAAGATGTATTGAGTATGCCTGTAACCAAACAAAAAAAAATCTCATTCACATAATAATATAATTTTTTGATATTTCTAAGATTCTTCATTTGATCAAATAAGGTCACAGAACTCATGATAAACTCTTATAAACTTCTTATAAGAAATCTTAAATGATAAACAAAACTCATGATACAACGCTAGCCTGTGAGAGTCAACTTCTTTTGTGGAGTTTAGCTAGAGATATGTTTGAAGAAAGAGTTTGAAATAAAGGAAGAAAAGATTTAAGGATAGATAATAGTATTAGTTTATTATTTGTTTAATTGTTAAGAGATATTTGTTAGAGCTTATTTTATTAATACGTTGAGTTATAGTAGAAACTAGTATTTAACCCCACGCGTTACGGTGGAGGATGTAAAACCATATCAAACATTATCAATGTCACACCGTCGCTAGCGAACACCAACACCTGAAAAGTTTGTAAAACAAAAAAAACAAAACCGAACATAAAAATAGGGTAAAAACATTAAACCATGTGTGAGCATTGCAACGTGTTAATGTGTACAAAGTATAATGAACTGTATTACACAACGCGTTCATGAAACATAAAAAAATAGATTTATAATCATTAAACCATATATGCATTTGGCTGTATGTTACAGCCCAAGAAGTAAAACAAAAGAAAATTATAAATGATAAAAAGTATATGAGACCAAAGTTGAAAATGAAAAATGTATTATGGTTATATGTAGAAGATGGAAACTATAGGTTTATATATAAAAATTAAAGAAAAAACAAAGTGAGATACAATTTATAAAACAAAAAGTACAAACCACAATACATAACGAAGTTGATAATTAGTATTATATAAATTAGAGTTGAAGAAGAATATAATTTCTCTATTATAAATAGAGATGTAGGATCTTTGTAATTTGTATGACTCTGTCTTAATAAATTGATGTTTATTATGTTTACTCGATCCATATATTTCCAAAAATTAGTGTCAGAGCGAGGTTAAGCAAATGAACGAAAGAGATTCTGTGTGAGCCACATATCAAAACCACCAAAGACATTCTGTGTGAGCCAAGAAGACGTTAGTTTTGTGTGAGCCAAGAAGACATTAGTTTTGTGTGAGCCAAGAAAAAAAAGGTTTTGTGTAAACAAAAAATACTAAGGCTTTGAGTGAGCAAGGACGAGCAATTCTGTTGAGCTGAAAAAGAAGGCGACTTTTATGATCAAAACAATGATATCGTGCAAGTAGATTGAGAAAAAGAAAAGGCCGTGATTCTAAGTGAATCATTAGGCATGTGCTATTAAGGAGATAAAGAAGAAGAAGAAAAGAATAGTAGATTGCAGGAACACGTATAGAGAAGATGATCATGATTTTTATCCTGATGATGATAAACGAGATAGTGATACCAAGATCGGGCAGAATAGATGAAGATAATGGATAGATGAAGATAACGCTCTGTGTGACCGGGGGTTGGATCAAAAGATAAGGACGAAATAAACGACCCATGATTTAAAGTAAAAGAGTTACAGGTTCTATTTGGGATTCAAGATCTAGGTGGTATAAATCAGGATTAAAAGAGAGAAAGGGTGGAGTTAATCCTAATTTGATAGAGATATGTTTGGAGGAAAAATTGAGATAAACATAGAAAAAAATTGAAGATAAATATTAGTATTAGTTTATTATTTGCTTAAACATTAAGAGATATTTGTTGAAGATTATTTTATTGATATGTTGAGTTATAGTAGGAATTATAAATGAAGTAAAATACAAATTTGTCTATTGTAAATAGAGGTGTAGGGTTTTTGTAATTTGTGCGACTTTGTTCTTTATAAATTAATGTTAGTTGTGTTTGTTCGATCCAAATATTTCTAATATTCTTCACGTATCATCAAGTCAAAGCTACCATAGCTCTAGGTGGTTTATATAATGGATGCATTGTACCCATCAAGAACTACTGTTATGTTCTTCATGGTGTTATTCACAGTAAGGGGTGTGTCGTTGCTCTTGGCGGGTACTATGTATCCTTAATAGTTTATGGGGCGCTTAAAACCCTAAATTCTTGAGCCTAGCTTGCATTCATCACCATGAGGATTTCATATTTTATTCTACACATTTTTAGGCATAACCGACTCTTATCCCGATTTGTTGGGGTGAGAAATGTCTTAATGTAGCCCTTTCACCAACTCGCTTTCTCGAACACCATGGATTATACCAAAATCATCATTTCATATGCACCTTAATTTGTAAGCTTGAAGCTTCCCTTGTTATATTGGGTCACATTATCTTCTAAATTTTCTCATATTCTTCTTGTTATGCTATGGATCTCTTTATGATCTTTCGGGCTCCTTTGTCGGTTAAATTTATGGAAAAATATGGACTTTAGGGTTTAGAAAAACATGTGGCAGCAAATCGGAATTGATCACTGATCCATCCCCAACACACCACAAAAAATACTTAGGTAATCCTCCAGATATCCATCATAATTTCCCTTGTTCGATAGCATTTTCATTCTTTAACAAAACTTTACCTAGCGAATTGAGTTTAGATTTTGGATTGTGATACTCCTACGTACAACGATATCAATGCGTGAACCTTATTATGATCCATGACGCTAGAATTGGAGTTGTGCATCAAAGCTTTAAAGGAGTTCTTTCGAGATAGAGTTGTTTTCTTTCCTATATAATTGAGAAACGTTAGACTCGACATAAAAGAGTCTAAATGTGAATTAAACGTGAAAATTAATGTTAGGTCTAATTAAGAGTATATAAATAGAGATGAATTAAAATAAATAAAAAAGTAATGGTATTACTAATAGTCTTAAAAATGGTTATTATCTCCACGTCCTTTAATTTCGTATTAAAAATGGTTTTGTTGAAAAAAAGACAAGTAATGGTTTTATTAAAGTAATGGTCTACAAAATAGTTTTGTAGACAAAAAGAAAAGCAATGTCGTGTAAAACAAAAGGTTAAGAACAACACGTGGAGTCCCTCGTACCGTTCCTTTAGTATCACAAAAGATTATGAAATAGATTTTCTTTTTTTCTTTAACACGTGTCATAATTTAATAAGAGGTAATATTTGTGTTTAAATCTAAGTGTTTTTTCTAAAAAGAATTTTTCTGACTTGCATAAAATTACATTGTGTCATTTTGTTTCAATAATTATAAAAATTGCACATATATTGTACTTTCCATTAACCTTTCGTCAAAATTTACATGCCTACTATAAGTCAAAAATTGTTTTACGTTGCTTTATTCCCGACAACTTAATGTTACGTGTTCAAAGTTGTATTTTTGAAATTTTCGGATAATAAAAATCACTATGTGTTTTCGTATCTGTATATGCAATTTTGAATATTTGAAGCTTAGGTATCCAGGATTTTGAATATAGATATAGATAGCGATTCGAATATCCGTACTTTTCTTCTTTTTTTATTTTTGCAAAAAATTAGATATAAATTAATATAAAAATAATGTAAAAACAATACAAATAAAGAAAAAGTCCTAATATACACTAATAAGTCCCAACAAAAATTTTTTCAATAATTTAGGAAATAACAAATAATATTTTTAAGTTTTCAGATAATTTTAAAAATACTTTTTGTTATTTTAATAATATTATTAAGTTTTCAGATACTTTTTGTTTTTTTTCAATAAACGTGTTCTTTATTTTGGTTAGGAATTGTTAGTGTATATTGTGCCTTTTTAACACGTCTTATTTTTATATTGTTTTTATAATAACATATATCTAATTATTGAAAAAAAAGTTTAGATATCCAAATCATATCCGTATGGCGTATCCAATACTAAATTTTAGATATTCGAAAATTCAAATACGGATACGGATACGGATAATGATTTCTACCATTCAAAACTTTCAGATATTCAACTTTGAACACCCTAACATGAAGGCAACATGAATCAAGCAATGTAAAAATGTATATTATTCATTGTAGGCATGTTATATTTATAAATTCCGAGTAGCACATAACTAAGTTAATTGTTAATTTTGATGGGAGTAAATTACCATTTGCATCTTTGACGTTTGTTCATTTTAACCAGTTGCATCCTTACGGTTTCAAAATTGTCATCCGGCCCCTGCTGTTTCATTTTTATTTCCATTTGAGTCAAATACACTAACGACGTTAGATTTTTCCGTTAGTTTTAGTGAAATGACAAAAATACCCTTATTTATTATAAAACTTTATCCATCCACACCCCCACCCCTTTTATACTATCTCTATCTTCTGCATCTTCTCCCTCTTTATGTCCACCACCATCCACCACTACCACCGCAACCACCTCCGTCATCGCACCACCACCGTCGTGGTCGCACCACCATCGTTGTCGCCACACCACCAACGCCACCTCGTACGATAGAAACAAAGCTGTTAAAGGTATAGATGGAGAAGAACGAGGTCTAGCAATGGCAGCAGCGTACGATAGCGAAGAAGACATCTTAGATTCACCAAATTAACCACAAGCAAAAACGATATAATATTATCACGTTACAGTCAAATAGCCTCAATGCATACCACTAAACTTGAACAATACTCGTTGTTTTGATAAAGAATTAAAGACCCTTTAAATTTCACAAAACTCATCACCAATTCAAAGAAACTTACAACCAAATTGCACCAAATTCATACTTCAAACAACAAGTCAACAACCAAGATAACATCAGTCCTATTTCAACATCAATCGAACAACCTCAAACAATAAACATACCAATCACTACTCGATTACCCCATCCCCACATAAACACACACATCTCGTGAATTCAATCGATTAAAACGAACCCTAGAAAACCCATTACCCAATTCCACATAACCCTTCAGAACTCAATTCAATTGCGCCCAATAGAAGCTGAATTAGAACAAATTCAACACATAAACAAGCACAGAGAAGGACATATGGATCAGAGAACGAACCGATTGTTGTGAGAAATGGGGTTTGAGAAACGCAAACAAAATGCAAATGGAAACAGAGCTGTTGAAGGTATAGAGGGAGAAGAAGGAGGTCTAGCAATGGCAGCAGCGTACGATAGCGAATGAGACATTTTCGTGTATGTTTACAACAACACGAGAACCAGAGTTCTCAATAGTGTGGTAGTGACTACTCGAGTGATAGGTAGTTGTCATGGTGAAGACCGAGTGGTTGTGATGGTAATGATGGGGGTGGTTGTGGTGATGGTGATTTGAAGATGGTGATGTTGATGAATGAGACCCACAATGTTTTTTATGTTATTATTTAATATTAAAGGTAATTTCGCCTTTTTAATAAAAATTTTAACAGAAATCTTAACAATGTTACTCATTTGAACTCAAATGGAGATAAAAAAGAAACGTATAGAATCAAATGAAGATACCATGAAACGTCAGAGGCTGGATGGCAATTTTGAAACCGTAGGGATGCAAGTGGTTAAAATGAACAAACGTCAGGGATGCAAATAGTAATTTACTCTTTTGATGGAGTTAGTGTAAAGGAAGATAGATATGCAAATAGCTATGAAAAAAACATTCCCTTTAATTATGATAACTAAAAATCATAACATGTAATTCTATATATTATAAATGACGCAATTTGTAATTTACTCAAATTTTATTTATACGAATATTGTAAAAGTCATATACAGGTTAAGATTTATCATTAATCGGCCCTAGACTGATACGATTTCTCCTAATCGGTTCTAAAAATAGCAGTCGGTCAAACTCGTTCCTAATCGGTTTAGATCGATCTTAGGCAATCCAAAATTAATCCTACAGCCCAAAATGGGTCATTGGCGGACCAAACAAATTTGTGTTATCGATTTCAAGTCCAGTTAAGTCAATTGAAAAACAAAAATTAATTTTAAAGCCTAGAATAAATCATCCTCTGATATTGGAAAAAGATGGTTTCGATTTTAGGTATAGCGGAACAATTTTGCGTTTTTCAATTGATTTTAAGTTCCATTCTGACGATAAGCAGCACGAACCCTTTTAACTTCTAATATAACCTTGTTGTCATGAGTGAACGACCTATATGTGTGATTTATTATGTTTCAATTTAATTATTTGAACTTTAAACCATTTTCTAAATATGTTATTCATAACAACATGTGCATATATACATAAGTGTGAACATTACATACAAAAATTCCAATACAATTAATCCTAACTTATCGCTAATCGTTACCCTTCGCTCGACTAAAATAGTTTCTACAACACTGCTTATGTTCAAAACTTGGATATAAAGAAACAAAACTATGTACATAGAAAATGTTCTAGTGCTCAACAGCTAAAGTTGATTAACAAAGACTTCATTTTAATTAGAAAATTTTGTCCATTTGTTACATGTGACAAAACAACGTGGCATAAAACGAACGGAGTAGAAGCAAAAACCAATAATTTCATACGAGTCACCGTCTAATAACGAGTCACTGTCAACCGGTCGGACCGGGTTCATAAACCAACTCACTTAAACCCGGTTTAATTTTATCACTCCAGACCCCAGAAGCGGGTCCCACCTCACTCTCTCTAACGCTCACCTCCACAACCACCAGCTCATCGGTTAACCGTTTTAACTCCACCACCATTTCGAAATTACAGTTATACCCTCCAACCACCTTCACACACCACTCCTTCCGTACAACCACCGTCAACCGCTGCCGCTCCGCCACCGTCACCACCGTGTCAATTATCTTCTCCGGAGAGTCTGCGGACAGAAAACGGTCTCCTTCTTCCCGTTCGTCGAACAATCCGGCGAGATTGTAGCCGGAGGAGAAGGTGATGATATCAAACGCGTTCATCACCTTCAAATCGTCACCGGACGTCGTAGACGACGGTGATGGGACGGAATCGGTACATTCGTCTTTCAATTCGGGGTAATCGTGGTGGAATTCGACTTCTCTGTAACCGATTTTGAACCACGGATCGTTGATGATCTCATCGACGGTGATTCGCGTTTGGGGATTCGTGTCGAGGAGACGCGATATGAGGCGTTTCAGCTCCGGCGACGTCCACCGCGGCACGCGAAACTCGCCGGTGTAGATCTTCCGGTACATCACCATCAGATTCGAGTCGTTGAACGGGAGGTATCCGGCGTTGAGGACGAAGAGGATGATGCCGCACGACCAGATGTCCACCTTCGCACCGTCGTAGCCTCGCTTCGACAACACCTCCGGCGCGACGTACGCCGGAGTTCCACACAGCGTGTGGAGGAGTCCGTCGTTCTGGATCTGATCCGTTAGGGCTGATAATCCGAAATCGGTGACTTTCAGGTTCCAATTCTCGTCCAACAGGAGGTTTTCCGGCTTCAGATCGCGGTGGTATACACCGCGTGAGTGACAGTAACCGATGACGGAGATCAATTGCTGAAAATACCGGCGACTGAGATGCTCACTGAACCGTGATTTCGCCACTTTCGTGAACAACTCACCTCCTTTCGCAAACTCGAGAACGAAGAATATCTTCTTCTTGTTCGCGAGAACTTCACGGAGGCGCACGATGTTCGGGTGGCGCAACCGGCGCATGATAGCGATCTCGCGCTTAACGTTCGCCGTGAGGTTGCCTTTGAGGATCATCTGTTTGTTAATAGCTTTGATCGCCACCGTTTGATCGGTGTGCACATCACGCGCATGATAGACTTTCGCAAAAGCACCATGGCCGAGGAGACGACCGATTTCGTATTTTCGGAACAGCGTCTTCTCCGCCGGAGACAGTGGTTCTTCGCCGGCGAGTTCTAATGCCGGCATCACGTCAGATAAATCATCGGTATGAAATCTTCTTGAATTTTTTTTTAATTTTTTTTAAATTTTTTTTTGGGTTATTTGATTGTTGTGGATAAAGGGGATTTTGGTGGAAAACTGTGGTGCTTATGAGTAAGGGTGGGAGTGAGAAAGTTAAATGCTTTGTGGATGAGGTTTGAAGGCTTATCGTATGGTATTTATTGGGTTTTTTTTAGTGGAAAGTGTCACTGAGGTAACATCACAAATACTTTTTAAACACCTAACATGACTTCACTCAAGACTTAAAGTGCATCAGTAATCAAACAACCATTTAAGTTTAGGACACGACACATAATGTTATCACTGAATTATCATCTCAAGTTGCAACCAATTGTAGATTGCATACATTATTTGACCTATACATTGTAGTTTTATTCTATATGCTTATGAAAAGCACTCATTTAGTAAAAAACATCCAAACTTTACCGGATAACATCTAAAATTATTAACACATCATCACCAATTTTTTTTAGGTTTATTAGATTTTAATAATCCAAATTTTATTTATGGGTCGAGATTAATCTTAACTCAGTAAATGTTTACATATACTTATTTTCCTGAAACGATCATTTATTAACTGAGAGTTAACCTCGTTTGTTTTTTGATAACGTGGATTGTTTTTGTAGCCAAAAGATTAAACAGAAAGTTGAAATCTATTACTGGATCCGTCAATTTAAAACTTCTGCATCCAGAAACCCATCAATTTTCACCTTCTGATTTGAACCACCGACCTCATTGTGGGTAGATTTCAGGTGATGATATAGGTTAGATAATAAAAAACAGATCTAACTGAGACTAGGCGATGGTAGAGTTGAAAAATACTCAAAGTTGGCATCATTTTGTCAAAAAAACTAATGAGAGTTAACTTTCAGTTAGTAAAAGATAATTGAAGGAAAATAAATTTAAAGTTAGGAGTGCCTGTAAATATTTACTGAGTTGGAATTAATCACGGTCAATAAATGAATGTTGGTATTTTTAAAATTCAATAACCCCTTTTATTATCAAAAAGCCTTTTTAATGGTATATATATGATTTAGTTTTGAATGATAGGTGTCATTTTGTTCAAAAAGATCATAATATTTCTCAAGAGGAAATCCATAATTAAAAAAACCTTCTGCCTCAACATTAATAATTTTTTCTTGAAGTATGACTTAGAACTCAGTCTTATTATTATTATTATTATTATTATTATTATTATTATTATTATTATTATTATTATTATTATTATTATTATATTATTATTATTATTATTATTATATATTTTTACTATAATAAAAGTTTTACTCCAATGATGAAGGATGACTTAGGTAGGCGAAGAATGGGCAGAAAAAAAAACGCCAATTGGGGTTGCTATTATGGAGGTATGGAGGAGAGGGGAGACAGACACCGACGGATTTCGATGTAGGCGTTCATGTACCTGACACTAATATATAAAAACTACTTTTATTCGTATAAAAATATACTCTATCCTTATGTTTATCCTCATCCGTTTTCTTTATACATAAACCAAGACATTCAAATAAATTAACTACTGTCTCATATAAGAGTAGAAACAAATATTAATGAAGTTAGGAAATTTCACATGTTTCACACAATCTCAACTTCTTTTTTCTTGTTGTTTGTAAGTTTTTACAAACATAAGTTGTTGCAAAAGTTGGTTACATAAAACAATCAAACAAATCGTATCATAGGGGACGTGATTTATTCTACTAATAACATGAGTTAAGTTAGTGAACCATGACTACTTTTGATATACATGAACATTGCACAATTTAAGATAGTGAAGGACTGCTTTTTGATGTAAATCAGAGTAGGCAAAGATCAGAAAAATATAGAATTCGAATTATTAACCGATTGAGAATGCTAAATCTAAGGGCCTTTGTGATGAAAAAATATCACACAGGCTAACAACAGGGCAATAAATTTTCAACCAAAGATACAGTTACACCATCACGGTTAGAGACTTGGGATTAAGAACACCATCCAGCTTGTCAAGATTGAACTAGTATTAACACATTAATCTAACTCTTATGTTCAAGAGATAAATCAATGCAAAAAACTTTATATTTAAAAATACCATCCCCTTACAAATTGAAAATATATACATATAGTAAAAAATAAATAAAAAGACGACTACCTCAAACACACATAACATCCCATGTTGAAGATGATTACAAACTAAGGTTCTACTTATAGCAAAACAAACAATTTAGAAAACTTGAAGTAAATAACCATAAAGAAATGGAGTTACTTAATTGATGGTTGTGGAAATCATGCATATAGATCTTGCATGGCTTGACCACACTAAATTACTAAATTACCCTGCATGATTCGTACAAGTAAAAATGATTTTTTTATGAGTTGAGTCGTTATCATCTTTGATGCACATAAATGATAAATGTAACCATTTGCGTTCTTATGTATAAGGTCTAATGTACCTTATATCTACATATAGTCATTGTATGGAATTGCAAACTACCCATGTTAGCATGCCTTTGCTCGAGGTGTCACTATCTTACAAGAAAAAATGTCTACCAATTATTGCACTGTAACTTAAATCGATAAAACTTTAAATAATTTTTTTCATGACCACATAAATTGTGTCAGGGTTTATCACCCTCAATCGTGTCGATGACATTAATATATCACCGACGATGATGAAAGCCAAACTTTAATTTCACATCATAATACACACGTCGTTTCAGTACGTCATAGTGTTATTTTTTCCATCTTTGTGTTAACACGTTATAGGAGCAATATCATATCAATTTTCTTCAAAAATTACTTTCAGGAGTTCAATTGTGAAATGATGTGTCACTATGCTTTTTAATGCGTGGTCTCTATTGTCCACAGAAAAACCACATGGGGTCACTTATTATTTATTTATTATGACAACAACTTGTGAATAATGGATATATAGATATTATTAGAAATATTGTATTATCTTTAACTATCGTTGCATGCGAATTTTTTTAATCTGTTTGCATCTTCAGCGAATATCTTATTTTAAATTATTGTTGCAATCATTTCATGTGGGTGACGAATAATGGCTGAAAGTGTCAAATTAACAATCATATCCACTAGAATATTTTTGTATTATTATAGCCACAATGCAAAAGTAAAGTAAATTATTAATCATCCTCAAGTTTCATGCCAAATGTACATCTGTAATTAGAGTCCACATATATGTGGTTGCGGTTGATGAAATTAATAGATAACTAAGTATTAGATTCATCACTTTTACACTTTTAATAATAGAGCGAATTAGAATAGGAATTGAAGGGACAATAATACTATTTTATTTATCAATCATCCATTAACTTATATTAAGATTCTAAAGATGATTTCTTTAACATATACAGATAACATAAGTTCTAAATTATGATTAGTATCGTCTTCTTAGTTTTCAAAGTGTTATATGTATTTACTATTGGACCAATCTTGACATTAATTAAAGTTAAAAGTTTATTTTATAATTATCTGGTAAATAAAAGGATAAGTTTATCAGATAGTTTTTCAGTTTTATCATAAAAAGATTTGAGATAAGCTTTTGTGATTTAAATTTATCTCAAAATAATTTAAGATAAAGCCTAATTTTTAGGAGTTGATTAACTTGATGGGCAAGGCTGATTAAACTATCAATAGGGATAGTTTTTTAACTTATTCTTTATAAGTTTTTCTATCAATTAAATTAGAGAAGGAGTTCTAAAATTGTTCTTGTGTTTTTGGTTGTTTCTGTTTGTTTGGTTCCAGTACCAATTTACTTCAATTGGTATCAGAGCTCTAGTTAAGAGATCTGGGATTTTCTGTTGATCCAACGTGGTGGATCAAGCACTTAAACAACCAATACAGCAGGTGTGCAAGCGTCAATCAAAGAAGAGATCAATAGGGGACACTGAAGCATCAAACAACCAGCTAGCGCAGGTTGATAAAACATGCAACCTTCTGTTTCAATGCCCGGTTCTAACTCCGACCAATTAACCGATCTGGTCATTTTTAAAATCAAGGCGATTTTCAAAGCTCATAGAATTTGGGAGGTGATTGAACATGGGACAAATCCGGATCAGAAAAAAGACAATGCAACCATAGCCTATCTCTACCAATCGCTACCTGAAGACCTTGTTTTACAAATTGCAAGTTGTGAACATGCGAAAGAAATTTGGGAATCAATCAAGACTTGACACTTAGGTGTTGAACGAGTCATGGAGGCATGATTGCAGTCCCTAATAACCGAGTTTGATCTGATCAGAATGAAGGAAGGCACAACGGTGGATGACTTTGTGGAAAAACTTTCCTGAATTGCTTCAAAATCAGCCACCCTTGGATCCCCAATTAATGAAGCAGCCCTAGTCAAAAAACTTCTAACCAGTGTACCTGACAGCCTCATAAACATGGTGGCAACAATAGAACAGTTGGTTGATCTAAAAAGAGTCAAGTTCCAAGAATCGTTGGAAGGTTGAAGGCGTACAAAGAAAGAACTAATTCCAAGACCAATAACAACAGCCATGACCAACTTCTATTATCCTACAATGAATGTGAATCCAAAAGAAAACAGGAAAATGGCTTTGGTCGAGGCCGAGGGAATGGCCAAGACACCTGTGGAAGAGGTTGAGGTCGTGGGCGGTCAGGTGATCGTGGAAGGGGTGCAAACCGTGCTCAAAACTCCCAATGGAAACCAAAATTCAGAAAACTCAAAGAAAGATCGGTCTAAACTGCAATGTTTCAGGTGCGATGCGTTTGGACATTTTTCAGCCAACTGTCCAACCAGAAGGAATGATGAGAAGGTCCGTCTAACACAAGCCACCGCTGCTGGAACAACACATGCTAATGCTGACAAGCCTGTGTTGTTAATGGCTATAGCCGATCAAATAAAGAAGAAACTAATCTATGTGAATGAAGAAAAGGTATTTCCGGCTAAATACGAGTCACATGATGATGGGCAATACATGTGGTATTTAGATACCGGGGCAACAAATCATATGACAGGCAATAAAAGTTTATTCTCAACAATTGATACAAATATAGGGGGCAAAGTCAGATTCGAAGACGACTCAAGCATGGAAATCGAAGGAAGGGGTTCTATTCTTCTCAAATGTAAGAATGGGGAACAAAGGTTATTGACTAATATTCTTTACATCCCGTATTTAAAGAGCAATATTTTCAGCATCGGGCAAGTTGAAGAAGGAGGGTGTGAATTAACAATTAAACAAGGAATGTTATCAATGTTTGAAGCGGATGGGACCTTGATATGAAGACTCACAGATCTCCTAATCGCTTGTATAAAATCAACCTAAAAATCAGTTCATCGGTGTGCTTAATAACCAAGATTCATGATGCAGCTTGGTTGTGGTATGCCCACCTTGGACATGTAAACTTTGACATCATCAAGCGCTTAGGGACGAACGAACTAGTCCATGGAATACCGGCTATTGACCGCCCTTCACAACTATGCAAAGCATGTTTGGCAGGGAAGCATACGCGACAAAGTTTACCTTACCAGACCAGTTTTAGGGCTGCAAGACCACTAAAACAGGTTTACGCAAACCTCTGTGGGCCCATAACACCTGCCACCAAAGCTGGAAACATGTATATTTTGTTGTTTGTTGATGATTACAACAGATTTATGTGACCATTCATGTTAAAAACCAAGAATGAAGCACTTGAACGATTCAAGATATTCAAAGCTTTGGTTGAGAACCAATACGTGGAAAAAATAAAGGTCCTTAGAACTGATCGGGGTGGAGAATTTACCTGCAAGGAGTTCAGTCTGTTTTGTGAACAAGCTGGAATTAGAAGGCAACTAACTACACCCAATACACCCCAGCGGAACGGTATAGCCGAAAGAAGAAACCGAACCATGTTGAGCACAACAAGGATATTCTTAGTGCAATGAATATGCCACAAGTGTTCTGGGCGGAAGCTGTACGTCATGCAGTTTATGTGTTAAATTGGATGCCCACGAAGATTCTGAAAAAACCAAACATCATACGAAGCCTTAAAGGGATGGAGACCAAGACTTGATCATCTAAGGGTGTTTGGGTGTGTTGGATATGTAAAAACACCTTCAAACCATATGAAGAAGCTTGATGACAGAAGTGTTCCCATGGTGCATTTGGGAACAGAACCAAGGACCAAGGCTCATCGCATGTACGACGTTGAGGGAAAGAAGGTGGTAATCAGTCGAGATGTTGTCTTTGATGAGGCACGCAAATAGGAATGGGATAAACACCAGCAACCGAATAAAGAAGCTGAGTTTGTGATCGAGCCATTTGAAGCCGAGTCAGCAGCCTAAAAAAATAATCATGAAGCTGATTCTAGAGCCCAAAATAGTGGACATGGACCTGCTGAACCTGGCAGCCCTGTAAGTCCATTGATTAGCAGCCCATTTCAAGGAAACAACCCATTAACCGATGCTGGAACACCTGACTCAGCCTACTCTGAACTTAGCAACCTAGAATCAATTGTAAAAGGGCGTGGGCCAATGTTACCACAACTTCAAATAGACGCTATTAGTGAGTCAGACCCAACTATGGCAGAAGACGAGACTTTTGATGATACACCACCATAAGGTATGAAAAATCTGTATGAAGTTTATGATCTTCTCCTCACTGAAGGGGAACCAACAAACTTCAAGGAAGCTACAAGGCATAAAGAATGGGAGCAAGCTATGGATAGTGAGATAGCTTCCATTGAAAGATGCAACACTTGGGAGCTAATGGACCTACCCCCGATACACTGACCCATTGGTTTAGAATGGCTTTATAAAATTAACAGGGATGCAAATGGTGTAATTACAAGATACAAGGCACGATTAGTCACCAAAGGAACAACATGGTGTAGACATTGATAAGGTATTCGCGCCCGTAACCAGAATTGAGACGGTTAGACTCATTCTAGCATTAGCATCACAAAGGGGGTGGAACGTTCACCACCTTGATGTTAAAACAACGTTTCTACATAGGGAACTCAGGAAGAAGTGTTTGTAACACAACCGGAAGGCTTTGTTAAGAAATGGAAGGAGCAAAAAGTGTACAAATTAACCAAAGCGCTTTATGGCTTGAAACAAGCTCCACGAACTTGGAATACAAAGTTAGATGGGGTTCTAAAGGAGTACGGATTCCAAAGGTGCAAACTTGAACAAGTTGGTTACGCAAAAAGAACTCATGAAGGTTCATTGCTAGTAGGGATTTATGTGGATGATTTGATTGTGACTGGAAATAACATGGAGAAAATTCTTCAATTCAAACGACAAATGGAAGATAAGCTCGAGATGAGTGATTTAAGTTCACTCTCCTATTATCTCGGGCTAGAAATGATGCAAGGCAATGATGGGATAAAAATTTAAGCATCAAGCTATGCAAGAAAGATCCTACAGCAAACTAGAATGTGGGAGTGCAATCTCACTAAATACCTAATGGAACCGGGACTGAAATTAACAAAAGAAGATGACAGCAGCAGTGTAGATGCAACAGAGTACCAAAAAACAATAGGATGCCTTCGGTACTTGACTCATACGCGGCCAGACCTTGCATACTCAGTTGGATATGCAAGTAGGTACATGCAAGCCCCTAAAACGACTCACTATCAGGCTATAAAGCAGATTCTCAGGTATGTAAAAGGAACTGTAGACCTAGGCATCCACTACCGAAGGAATAGAAGCAATAAACTGCTAGGATTTAGTGACAATAGCCTTTTAGCCGATCCAGATGATGGAAAAGGAACCACAGGGCTGGTATTTTACTTTGATGATGGACCCATTAGCTGGCGCTCTCAAAAGCAACTAACAGTCGCTTTATCATCTTGTGAGGCCGAGTTTATGGCTGCAACTTCAGAAGCCTGTCAAGCAATTTGGCTAAGGGGTTTATTAGCTGAAATTACAGGAAGAAAAGAAGAACTTGTACTCATAAAAGTGGACAACAAGTCAGTAATCAACCTGATGAAAAATCTTGTCTTTCATGGAAGGAGTAAACATATCAACATACGTTATCATTATATACGAGAGTGTGTAGAGAAAAACCAAATCAAGGTTGATTTCTTTAGTGGGGATCAACAACCAGCTGATATTCTCACGAAGGCTCTACCAAAGATTAAGTTTGCTGAAATGAGAGAACTGTTAGGAGTAAAAAAGATTGAAGACTCAGGAAAATAACAAGAAGACTCAAGGTCAAGATTGGGAGGGGTGATTGTTGGACCAATCTTGACATTAATTAAAATTAAAGGTCTATTTTGTAACTATCTGGTAAATAAAAGGATAGGTTTATCAGGTAGTTCTTTAGCTTTATCTTAAAAGGATTTGAGATAAGCTTTTGTGTTTTAAATTTATCTCAAAAGAATTTGAGATAAAACCTAATTTTTAGGAGTTGATTAGCTTGATGGGCAAGACTGATTAAACTATAAATAGAGATAGTTTTTTACTTATTCTTTATAAGTTTTTCTATCAATTAAATTGGACAAGGAGTTCTAGAATTGTTCCTGTGTTTTTTGTTGTTTCTGTTTGTTTGGTTCCGGTACCAATTTATTTCATTGACCCTAAACAAACTCATATCCTCTCCTATACAAGGAAGGTGAAACACCCCGATCAAGGACTCTGATTGTACCATTTTTGTACGTTTCTTTTGATAACACCTCTTTCTCTGATACTCTCTCTCTCCCCCTAAAGAAACGACTTGCTCCCTCCACTTTTATACGTGTATAGATAGTTCTTCGCATATGTGATATGTTGATCTTGTTCAAATCACTTACTTGATTACTAGAGGGTGTATCTAGGGCTTTAGCCTCGAATCACGTTTCCTTAGGTTTTGCTATATCTTGTAGTTTCGATCTGAATTAAGGAAGAAATATATGATGTATGTTTTATGTTGATTGTTTCCTTGAGCATCTATTATTTGGTTGTATTCATATAACAATATATTCTTCTATTTTGAATAGAATTAATAATTGAATAATTGATACTTTACATGGTGTTAGAACTAACCTTATCTCTCCTACCCTTTCTGGTAATTACTTTGCTTCCTCCATGATCTTGCTTGACCATCATGATGACCGACAAAGAAGTTGGTAAGCCGACTCCACTTGATATGTACCGTTACCAACATTCAACATAAAGTTCTGTGTTCTTGTTGGCATAAAGGATTCCTATTCATATTAGGTTGAGCTTTTTCAAGTCTATGTTCATGGATACAAGGTTCTTCTATAGATAAATGGCGTTGTTTCACCCTCAAAAACTAGTCCAAAATACCCCTCTTGAGCCAAAATTGATGCAATAGTGATATATGACTATTTAGACAAATCTCATGTCTAAAAATACAACTTGTTTGGTTGTCAATGAAAAATCTTAAGAGATTGGCATTGATTGTGAACAGACAAGCTTCTAGGCTAATACGTCAATTAGATGTCAGAAATGCTTTTTACGCGCTAATTTACTAGAAAAAGGTTTTATGCTTCAACCGTTGGGCTTCGTTGACAAAAATCATCTTTGATTATATATGCTGATTACAAAGTCACTATATGGTCTTGAGCAAGATCACGAGATTGGTACCTACATTACACTATTATCTTGTAAAATTCGGTTTCTGAAGTACCTTTGTCAAAAGGAGGACTCAAATGTGAGGTTGGCAGTCAAACCATAATCCGATGTGAACACCCTAAACCCGAGACATCTAGGATGAGTATGTAGTCGGGTAAACAAGTATGACATTACATTTTTTTTCTAGTTTTATCGTGAGTATGAAATGGGTATGAGATTACTTGGTATACCAAACCTGATTACCCATTCTATTTATTTTAAAGTATATTATATTACTTTTTAGTTATTTTAATCATACTATTTTAATTTATCAATTATTCCAATTTCGTTTTCCCCTAAGCCCCTTATCGCCCATGCTCCTTCTTTTGATTGCTTTTGAGTTTATTAAGTTGATCCAATGCCTTAATTAAGGATGGGGATTATTGCTAGCTAATAACTAGCAGCAATGAGAAGAATGAACGTTCTAATCAAGTACGGGGTTGGGGTTACCCATACTCATATCAAGTTTGTTTCATTGTCATCCCGACTTACATTACTTACAATTTACTTTACGTTGATGATACTAATTTAACCGTTTTGATGACAAGTTACTAAAGCAGATTTTTCAGTCTTATGAAACTTAACATGACAAAATCTCGGTTCACTACCTCACTTCTTGGGCATTATAGTTGAAAACAAATAGTGGCCTACTTCAATCATCTTATGTTTAAGATATTCTCCAATGTGCAAAATAACCAACTACAATCCAATTAGCACTTACCGTTGACACAACTTCTAATGTTGGATTAATCTTGATCGGTTTAAAGTCGGATCAACGGGTATGGGTCGGAGCGTTAATGTAGCCGGATCATGGATACGGGTTATGAAGAGTATTATTTTAGTCACATGTTTATTATTAGTTTGTTGGTTCAAAGTAGTGGATTAGTGGGTTAATGGTTTTCTTTTTCTTTAGGTGCAAGAGTTCATTTTTCTATTTAATGTAATGTTTGATTGTGAATGAACATAACGATAGAGTTTAAGCAAAATCATCTCTTGTGTGTTTGATTTGGGGGCTTAACCAACAAGTGACACTCTAGGTGAACTGTTAATAGATAGGATTTTTTTATAGTAGCTGTGTTGGTATTCTTTAATATCTCACTGTGCAACTTGCTCTTCAAATCAACCAAACTCATGGCCCATTAGAATATAATACAGATCAGCCCACTTAAGCCCGATTAAACTTAAATCACACCCTTTTTTCTTTCTTCTCTTTGAATCTTTGATTTCTTCACGACTTCACAACCTTCACTTGTTTTATATATGTTTGCTTAATTGCATTATTTTCTTTATATTTTTTACTCTCAAACCTACAAAATAGCAAAACTAATTAACGTAGAATGACTTATAATAATACCGATAAATTTATTTAATAATAGTAACACACAGATAAAGGTATATAAAATATAGCGATCAAAATCCACGGTTAGATTTGGCAGGGTCTTCCCATAGAATCCCGAAAATTTTTAAGCCATGAGTGTGCTGAAAAAAATGAACCCTTATAATATAAAGCCAATAACTTATATGTAAAAAAACTATAATACGACAATCAATTGTTATAACAAAAATGAGCCTTGTCGAACGATCTTCTGACGCTCCACCCCCTTAGTCAACATTTTTTATTGTTAATTTGGTTATTAGATTGGGTAAATTGTAGTGAGTTAAACTAATTAAGATTATTAATGGGTTATGGTGTTTAACAGGCTAAAAATAGTAAAATTGTTATTGGATTTGTTATTTTTTAAACATACATATATAATATATATTTTTACACAACAACCTCCTAGTTTTAAAAACTTATACATATACATATGTTCATATTAAAAGTTAAAGCAATAAGCAACACCGTGCATGTTTTAAAGTATATGGTATGAAGGTTATGTACTTATGTTTATACAATAAACAATTATACAAATTATGTCTTTACTTGCAACCAACAAGGATTAGCATGCCACGTAACTTAAAACTTATCACATTGACTAAAAGAGAGTCAAATAAATAATTAGTCCTTTGCGCGTAATCTAAATATTTTTGCAACTTTAATCATGTTTATCTTTCAAACGGATGATGTAACGTATGCCTTATTTTAGAAAATAATATATACTCACCTTGACAAATTAAGCTCTTGAATGACTCAAACACGATTGATATACTAAATTATGTCTTTCTTTGACACAAACACGACCATATGATCAGTTAAACTGTAGTAGCATTATATTGTACACATTCATTTTATTATGTTTAATTCTTCATTCTACTGAAATTATCATCTTTTGTTATTAAAAACATGTATTAACTTGTAAATCACCCTTAATGATAATTATAAGAAATTCCCCTCAATTAATAACGTAATTTAGTACAAAAAATCACTCTAGGCGTCCTTAGTCAAACATGTTAAGAACTTTTAGAAATGGTCGGGTTCGTTTGGTTCACTTGCAAATACATGCACATGAAGAGATGGATACAAAAGGGCGTGTAATTCATTGGTATTAAAATGTCGGTGATGGTCACCCCAAATGATAAGAGTTCAAATCTTACTGAATATACGATAGAAAACTTAGGAGCAATCTAGTGATTTAATTGACCCAAAATAATTCTATGTGCATTTGTTTGTACTTTATACACTAAAACTTAATATTTAAACTTTTGGCCCTAGTTTAAATATTGTTCCAATTTGCATTTGCATTTGCATGATAATTAGATTGAGGAATAATGCCAAGACAAACTAAATGATGGAAATTATCATCATCCCGTATAATAAAATATTCGGAAATTAATATTCCGAAAATCGGGATGTTAACTTGTGAAGTTGAAGTGGAAAGTGCATTAATTTTAGATATCGCAATAACAACTCTTATGATATTTTTCCCCCTTTCAATTGATTTGATATTAATGACAAAATATCTTAATTATATTAAATAAATATCTGAACTATTCATAAGTAAAATTAATCTGTATAAATAAATCGGAAGAATTACATATATTCATCTATAAACTTTATCGATTACATATATACCTAACTTAAACTTTTAGTTACATGTATCTTTTGTAAAACTTAGGGGGTGTTTGTTTTTTGTCAAAAGCTCTTCCTCATCTTTTTATCTGTGCGCTCGAAGACGCAGGAAGAGTTTTTTAGTTGTAGAGTATTTGTTTTCCAGAAGATGTTTCATTAAAAAATGTTTTTTTGAAGTCTGCACGGAGAAGATGTGAAAAGCTCTTCTCATGTCTTCACAACCTCTTCTAACCCTTATTCCTTTTTTCTTTCTTTCATTTGAAACCCTCACATCTCTGCACACCACCTCCCCATTCCACACCACCGCCTCCATTCCACACCACCGCCCCCATTCCACACCACCGCCCCCATTCCACACCACTGCCCCATCACCGTTGTCTTCCACCGCAACCACCTATAACCGTCACAGCCTACCCTCTTCGACCCCCCTTCGGCCCCCCTTTGACCCTCTTTCGATCCACCCTCGCAACAACCCCTTCTTCCCCCCTTCGAGCCACCTTCGAGCCACCCTCGCAGCAGCCCCTTTGACCCCCCCCCCCCCTTCGAGCCACCCTCACAACAGCCCCTTCGACCCCCCTTCGAGCCACCCTCGCAGCAGCCACTTCAACCACCCTTCGAGCCACCCTCGAAGCAGCCCCTTCGACCCCCTTGCAGGTTAGTTTTTTTATTTATATAGTTTAGTTTATGATTGATTTATTGTTTGTGTAAGATGATATGTGATTTGTGTAGGTAGAATATTTCAGCATTTTGCCGATGTTAAAAAAACAAACAGTCTTTTTCTTGCAGACTGCAGACATTTGGTCCACCTCTTCTGTTGCAAATGTCTGCAGATGTGGTCCGCAGACTGCGGACATTTTCATGCAAAAAAAACAGACAACACCTTAGTTAGTTACGTATATATCCAAATTAAAAGTTTAATTACATACATCCCCTTCTAAAACTTAGTTAATTACATATATATATTCAAATTAATTTTTTAATTGTGCATATCTATTTTATTAAACATAAATATTACATATTTACCTATTTTATTACTTAAAAAAAACTTATATAATTACTAGTTTACTCTTATTTTTATTAAACTATAAAATATATTTTCCTTCTTTACTTGTTTTTTGTTTTGATTTTTTATCAATATTTCTATACAAGCGTTTTTATGTTCTTTTTAGGGTCTTTCTTTACCTTTTTATGTTATTTTTTTTCCGGTAATTATACAAGACACTTCTAGTCTTACTATGCAACATAGAATTATTTGTTCGGATCATTTGCATAATGAGTCTAGAAGTGTCTTCTATTAAAACTGGAAAAAAAGAGCATCAAATGGTAAAAATAATAATATAAAAACATTAATATAGAAATATCATCGAAAAGCTAGTAATAAGAAAAAAAACATAATTTTATAGTTTAATAAAAATAAGAGTAAAATATTAATTATATAAGTTATTTTTAATAAAAATAATCAAATCGATAGATATGTAATATTTATGTTTAATAAAACGGAATTATGTAATTAAACTTTTAGTTTGGGAGTATATGTAATTAACTAAGTTTTAGAAGATGATCTATGTAATTAAACTTTTAATTTGGGTATATACGTAACTAATTAAGTTTTACACAAGGATATATGTAATTAAAATTTTAAGTTAAGTATACACGTAATTGATATTCTTAAGCTCATGATGACACCGAACCTAAAATACCACTTCTTAAAATAACCCTACTCCACACATAGCCTATAAATCATGAACACGCATCCTATGTTTACAAAAACTTCTCACTTATAATGTCATTATAAAACACAAATCTAACACGTTTTCATTTTTTTTGCTTTGATGCATTAACATTCAGTTAACATGTGAGGGTTATTTATATGCTAATTATATTTTTAAACATATCTCTAAATCATGGAACTCTAGTTATGTTTCTAATAGATAAAATTTACTTGTAGGGATTGTAATTTTTGACGAAGATAATGATGTCATAGTAATTCATGTTATGATGTTCACGAGTGATGGATGATTTAAAAAAGTATATTTGATTGGTGTTCTTGAGGATTTCTTATATGATCATGATACTTTATGAATTTTTATAACTCTTTCATTTTAATAGGCAGAGAAATCCTAAAAGTCATTAACTTACTATAATTATTTAATAAATTGACTTAGGCACCCAAGTTTGGCAGGACACACCCTAGCAACCTTTAACGGTCCAAATTTCCCCAATTCCCAAACCAATATCTCTTCCTAATCATTAGTTTTTATTTTGATTGAAAAATATTATGCGAAAAAAAAGATTAACAAAGAGATGAAAACAACAATGATAATTGAGCAATCATTAATTGTGGCTCGTTGATGTTATGAAGGATAAGAATCTTCCCACTCGTATCTTTTTTCATCGTAATCAATGTTGTTTTCCCTCCATGCATGTGTGTGTATGCAAAAGAGTTTTAGTAGTAAATTAACCTGGTAAAAATAAAAAGTTCCGTTAAAAGAAAAATCTCCAACCCTATTGGATGAAGCCCACTAGGCTTTATTAGCTAGACTCATTAAACTTTGTTCAACCCGTTACAAAGGGTATCTCATCAAAGACAAAATAAAAAAAACAACGACACCCTCTAAGAATACGGAAACCGCTTATGAAGTAAACTTATCATTGTCATGTCAAATGTTCATATGTTCATATGAGTCATGTGATTATGATGGGACAAAAAGAAAACCAATATGAATTCTTAAACTTGAATAATGATGTGCCGATGGTAGATGGATGCTATGTCAATGATAATATGAAGTATTGTTTACAAGTCAACTACTCATGATTGAAAAGATAAGTATAAAAGTTACAAGTTGCATCATAATATTCACCAAGGTACTAACTTGACTACATCCAAATTCCCAAGGGTAATGAATCAACTCACAAGTAATTGGTCAATAGCGCCGTTTGGAACACCACAAAAACAACAACATTGGTGACCCATTATAAAATTTTACAAAAATATAAACAAGAAAAAGTCTTTAGTATTTGTTCACCTGCCGGCGGCTGACGGCTGTCAAACGCCACCGCAGCACCACCGCACAACTACCGCCACCAAGATTTCTTCTTTGGTTTTTGTCTTGGTGTACCGAACACCATTTTATAATTGTTAGAGTTCAACTTCTCAACCACCTCCTCTCTCTCTCTATCTCTATCCCTCTAAATAATAAATAAGTTGGTTTATGGTTTTACTTAACGTACCCTCTATAATGCAAATGTTTACGTTGTGCTCTTGAGTTTTATCAGAAGAATATGAAAAAACATGAAAATTATGTGTTTTAGAGTTACTTAACAAGTGAAATGAAAGGAAGGAATCAGGAAAAAAAACTGTAATCATTTAGTAAGGTTATAACTTTTTTTGGAAAATATAATATCTATCTTTTCGTTACATTATTTCAAACAATAGAAAATAAAAAAAACTGTATTTTTGTTCGTTCTCTTTGTCATTTCTCTTCTTGATCCCCTTTCTATCGTTTTTGATTTAGTGAACTCTAGAACATAGCGTTAGACAATGAACAACACCTAGTCTGTAATCATTTAGTACATTATATGTCTATCCAAATACCGGACGTCTAAAACTTATTGACATGATTACGTAATTCGACCGAGTTGATACTGTTAACCCCACACATTTTAATAAATGCATAAATAAATTAATAGAGTAAATGATTATGTACTTTGAAAGTATGACAACTTGAAGAATATATCGTTTGAGATTAAAAAAATTGCTTTATATAAATTTCTGTACAGCTTGTGTTCTTTTAACTAATTGATGCTGAATTTTTTGATTAAGTTTCATGCATATGACATGAGAGTATTTTAGTCTTTTTACTACGCGTAATCTAAGTGACGAAAACCTTAACATGGGTTAAGCTCGAATAACATAACTAGATAACATAATTTGACAGTTGCCCAATTCTCAAAGGACATAATGTGTAACTTACTCTCTAAAATATATGCAATAAATTACTCCGTCAAACAGCCATTTTCCAGCAAAGATGACCCATAAATATAAAACTTATAATAAGAGTATGAATGAATAATAAACAAAACAAGAATAAAGTCATCAAACAAAAGCATAAACAGCTATCACCAACAACAACTACATTAAGTTTCCCCAATTAAACCCAAATATTCCATTGATTTCATCAACAACAATCATACATTCAATCAATCATCTTCTCCAAATCATTGTTTCCATTTTCAATTTCATATTCATATTCATATTCATATTCATATTCATATTCATCATCTATGGCGGTTTCACCGGAAACTTTGCCGCCAAAAAAGAAGCGATCACCGGAATCATCATCTCCGGCGACGGTGAGGTCAGATGAAAAGCTTCTACGGTCACTGTTGGTTAGATCGAGAGAAACTTCGTCTCTGAATCCGATTCCGTTTGTTCTGTATCGAAATTCGAATTCGATTATCCGTAAAACGAAGCTGTTGACGTTGATGCTAGAGGATTTGGTCGTAGATCGGGGCGTACGGCGGTTTCCGGCGTCGGCGGTGTTGTGTTTTGAAGAATTGTTCATTGTGTTACAGAGCGTGAAGACGTTGATTGAAGATTGCTGTAACGGAAGCAAGCTATGGCTGTTGATTCAACAGCAATCGGTTGCGAGTAAGTTTCATGAGCTCACGTTGGAGTTATCAACCCTAATTGATATATTTCCGGTGAAGGAGATGAACCTGAGCGATGATGTTGTGGAATTAGTCGATTTGATCCGTAAACAGTGTTCGAAAACTGTAGCTTCGATTGATGAAAAGGATTTAAACCTACGAAACGATGTGATACACAAATTAGAGAGGATCAAAAGCGAGATTGTGCCTCAACAATCGAAACTCAAGGAGATATTCATGCGATTACAGATGAACGATTCCACAAGCTGCACCGATGAGATACAGATTCTGGAAGAAGAAGTGAGGAATCAAAGCGATGAGAAATCGAAAGCGGAGATCGTGTCGTTGATCGGACTTGTGCGTTACGCTAAGTGCGTGTTGTACGGTGAGTCGTCTCCTAGAGTCGTCGTCGTCGTTCGCCGGAAAACCTCGAGCTCGTCGGAATTGACGATTCCGGCGGATTTCCGGTGTCCGATATCTCTTGACCTAATGCGGGACCCGGTGGTGGTTTCCACCGGTCAAACGTACGACCGGATGTCGATCAACCTTTGGATCGAATCGGGGCACGCCACGTGTCCGAAGACGGGTCAGACGCTTGACCATACGGAGATGATACCTAATTGTGCATTGAGGAACTTGATAGTAATGTGGTGCCGCGAGCACCGGATTCCGTTTGAGTCGATGGAGGCGAAGGAGAATGTTAACGGGATTATCGCGAACAAGACGTTGATCGAGGCAACGAAGATGACGGTGATGTTTTTGATCCAAAAGGCCAGGGCGTCACTATCGTTGGAGACGGCGAATCGTTTTGTTTCCGAGCTTCGGGCGTTGGCGAAGACGGACTCCAATAGCCGAGCCTGCATTGCTGAGGCTGATGCGTTGCCGCTATTGGTTAAGTTTTTGGTTCGGAGCATCCGAACCTACAGGTTAACGCCGTTACTACCATCTTGAATCTGTCCATCCTTGAAGCAAACAAGACGAGGATAATGGAAACTGACGGAGTTCTTAATGGCGTTATCGAGGTGTTGCGTACGGGCGCCACTTGGGAGGCGAAAGGAAATGCCGCAGCTACGATATTTAGCCTCACTGGCGTTCACGCGTACCGGAAAAAGCTAGGTAGAAAGACCCGTGTGATAAAGGGATTGATGGAATTGGCTAAGAATGGACCAATTAGTTCAAAGCGTGACGCGTTGGTGGCGATTTTGAATTTGGCGGGGGACCGAGAAGCGGTAGGGAAATTGCTTGAGGCGGGGGTGGTGGAGATGGCGAGTGAGGTAATGGACGGGTTACCGGAAGAAGGCGTGACGGTTCTTGAGGCGGTGGTGAAGAAAGGTGGAGTAGCGGCTATTACCGCGGCGTTTCACGTGATTAGGAAACTGGCTGTGATATTGAGGGATGGTACCGAGAGGGCACAAGAGAGCGCGGCTGCGACACTTGTAAATATATGCCGAAAAGGGGGTTTGGAGATCGTGTCTGAGCTCGCGGCTATCCCTGGAATCGAGAGAGTAATTTGGGAAGTAATGGGGATGGGAACCGGGCGGGGGAGGAGAAAGGCAGCCACGCTACTTCGAATACTTCGGAGATGGGCCGCAGGGTTATATGGAAACGCCACCGCGGCGTATTCAACCACGAATGCAAGCGCTACAACCACCACAGTAGTGTTGCCCGCATAGTTATTATTCATATGATTCTTTTGGGAAATTATGTAATTATTTTGCATAGTTTGGTTGCTTCTAATGTCAATTGTAAACATGTTTTTAGTTTATACAGTTCAATACAAAATGACAAAAATAATTCATTATCTTCCCTCATAATTGATATACTAGTAGTGTAAATAAGTAGGTTTGTTTATAACCTATTCAAAATCATTTCACTAAAATCTTAAATTAAGCTCAGCTTAAACGCGTTCAAGCTTCACATGTGAAGTGAAACCAATACATGAACATATTTTAGTTTTGTGCAACTTTCTACACAAACAACAAATTTCCAATTACGAAAATGCATGAAAACAATCAAACAAAACAACATAATATTAATATAATAAAAATCACGTCGTGGATTTTGTCTTTTGACATGTGCTTCACATTTTGCAAAGGATGCCTGTTCAATTGTTAATGTTTTAAATCCAATGGTGTCAATGTTTTCGTGATAGTAATCTCAAATATGAGAGTTTGAGCCTCACTATATATATCATAAATTTTTACTTTGGTTATATATTATTAGTTGTATATAATGTTTTCAGAACCGGATCGAACGTCGAACCGGTCGTTTTACTGGTTTGATGGTCGGACCGGTTGGACCGGATTTAACTATATTTTAGTTATATATATATGTAGTTAAATATAAGTAATTTATATATGATTTGTATATATATTTATAGTTATATATAAAACTTAACTATATTTATATACTAACACTAATTTATGGTTTAACACCTTGTTTTTAGCCATTAAAATAAAAAAAATGTCAAAAACCGGTCCGACCAGCGGTTCGGGAAGAACCGGCCGGTTCGACCGTTTAAAACCGATTCATAGCGACCCGGACCGGCCACCGGATCGATCCCCGGTCGGACCGGCAGGTCCGATCCGGTCGCGAAAACACTAGTTGTATATCATGTTTTATGAGGTTGTAGTTTTTTTTTCTTTAAACTTTTTACTTTTAACCTTATTAGTTTTCATTTTTTATATTTAACTCTAACATTTTTTTGACTTTCAACTTTGATCCTATATATTTTTCATCTTTAACATTTTTTTTCGTTTTTACATTTCAGTCTAAAATTATTAAGTTAACATGTCGCAATATGCATATGTGGTTCAATGTGCATACCTTTATTTTTTTCATTTAACGGTCTCGTTGTGTTTTATATTTTGGTCTAGTTTTTGCACATTAACAAGGCATAACGGGCGTACATGGTTCAAGATTTTTACAACTACATTTTATTTTCCTTTTTATTTCTTTTGTTAGGCGAGTTTTTGCGGTGTTGGTCGTCGCTAGCAACGGTGTGACATTAATACTACTTAGCGTAGTTTTACTCTCTTGTCGTAACGCGTGGGGATAAAAAAATTGCAAAAAGCAGTACTTGATGTTTGACGTAGTTTTGCACAGGGTCTGGGGAGAGGCCGAATCGCTTCGCGATCTAAAACGGTAAAACCTTACCCTACACCTGTATGTAAAAGTTTGTTCCCAATGCTTGAACCATTGAACTTAAATCACAAATTAATAACATTACCGATTACATGATACAAAATTGTTGTAAAAGAAAAAAAGTTAAATACCTCTTCAATGCTCAACATGATTTCTTTTTAAAGGCTATTATGATTGCCTTCTTCTTCAACAAGAATATGTTCCTCATCGACATCCATCGTACGCAACTTGAAAGTGGGAAGCTAACCCTACTATATAAATCTTATAGCTTTTATAAAATAAGGGCTAAAAGAAAGTTTTTTGTTTCACCCTAATTACAATATTTTTAACAATAAACACACACATCTCCTACTATACTCTTAAAATCTATCTATTGTTTATTTTACAGGACTCCAAACAATTTTATAAGAGTTTTGTTGTCAGATGTACTAGATCTAACTCGTAACACATAGCCGCATAAACAAATAATATTAACATGACATTATAACTATAATTTGAAATGGTGTAAAATGTCTTTAATTCATGATATAGAGTAAGAACATTGTGTCATAAATTTTAAAATATCATAAAGGAAATCAAGGAGAATATCAGAAGAAGAACAAAAACACCAAAGATCTGATCAGTTATAGAAATAGTGTTGATTCTATCAACAGCATGATTCAGAATTGAAGGTGAACACTTGAGCTCCAGTGAGTATGCACCTTGTTCATGTTCATCTTGTATTTCTGGCTCTATGTTTATCTCACCCATTGCACCTTTATACTCTCCACAGCTCCATTCCTTCAAATCCAAACCACAATCAAAACACTTACACAAACTTCATATCGACAAACGCGTATCAACATATCAACATTACCTGTAGTTGTTCCCCGAGGGTGAACACGATGGTATCAGGGCCTGTTCTAAACGACAAGGGGCCTTCGTCTGATAACAGGCAGAAATCGCCTTGTTCAGTTGGGAGATGGAGGCTTAGAGCAAACAAACATGAGTCCTTTTTGCTTTCTGAGGCGCGAGGAGTTTGAGAGGCGCGTGGGGTGTGAGGTTGAAGGGCTGAGTTGTTGTGCTTGAATAATGTCATTCGTGTTTCGTTTTCCATGATTTTCTGTCGAGGTTGCCGGCTTCTGTGGCTTCCTATGATCTTTGCAGCATCATCTGCTATTGCTTCAAGTTTACTTGCAAGATTATCCATTTTTGGCTGAAATGAAATATATAACATGATGTTAACTTGTAGCAAGCACTCAACTACAACATACAATCACAAACAATAAAAGTTCACAGTACAAAATCAGAACTTTTTAATCAGAAATCATCATAAAGTTCTTTTTTTTACAAAACTTAAAATGTTATAATAATATTCTGATAGATTCAGGTGACAGAGGGTCATCAGATCCTCTTGACCCTCTAATTCCACCTCTTAAACAGAGAGTCACATCAGACCCTCATGACCTTTTATATACATAAACAAAGGTTACCTAAACTTGCGGAATCTCTCCTCTCGGGCCACATCTCGCCTGCGTTCTGACGCAGCAATGGCAGATCGCGACCACTGGAACTCCTCGCGATCACCATCCCGACTCCACCGATCAGCCAACAACCCGAAGCAAAAATCAGCCTCCGAGAACGCTTGCTTCAACTCCTGTATCGATATCCCATGCCCACTAATCCTGAAAACTCCATACTTCCCGGCGGATCTCATCATCTCACTAACAGAATTTCTGTCCCGGCTTTTAATCAAGCGGTATTCTACATCTGCAATCATCGATCGGTTGACATAATCGGGGAGACTGAGATCAGGCATGTGCTTCATCTTATCAAGATAAGTGCTGAAGGCTTGATCACCGCGGTTGCCTCTAGCGGAGGTTGGGACCGGGGAGGGTGGTGGTGCTGGCACCGACGAGGTGGTTAGGCGGTTCTTGATGCGGGCGAGAGCCATGGTTGGGAGATTGTGGTGGAGATGTGTGATCCGATGAAACAGAAAGAGGTGAAGATGTAATGTGTTTGCAAGTTATAAGTGTAATGTATCATTGTTCACATGCATATTTACATTTGTTAAGTTATTTTTAGAAACTAACCACCGGAACAAATGCATAGAATTCGTACATTGCCTTTTAATCTCTATTGTAAACCTTTTGGTATCCTAAAATATATTTGATGTCTATAAGTTAAAATGTAAACAGTTAGTGTAATCGCTAATCAGAGTCTCTAGCAAGGGTCGCACTGATCATCAATGAAAATTGAGATCGGTAGCAGCTTCATCCATTAGCATCAAATGTGATCGGCAACAAGTACGCATCAATAACTTGATCTATCATCAATAACTTAGTTATTACTGAAGATTTTTCTACTGATGTATCTGTCGAACTCTGATAGTTATAACCATCACCTTATTAGAAGTAACGTTTCATCCCAATCATTATGATGATTCACATCGAGTTCATTCTTGTTTTTTAACAACTTTATGTCTTATCCACTTGTTTTAATCCGATAGTAAAACGTACATGATTTAAAAGGTGATCTAAGGATATGTGAACCCAAAGAGTGTAATATATGAGAGGGTAAACATAAAAAATAAGGGGTTTAAGTATCATGTACCGAACTTAATAATCTAAAAAACGGTGAACAATGATTCTGGACAGTCATAAAACTCGAACTGATGATTTTAACAGTAAACGGGTTGATTCGGGTTGAAAACTGAAAATCCATATCAAAGTATAAACAGACTCTAACATCCATATCCTAAACTAAAACTAATCTCTAGATACCAAAAACAAAGCCTCCTAGTAAAACCAACATTAGACAGAAAAACAAGCTGAGAAATTGCAATCAAGAATCCCAAATCGATTCGCTGGTTTAACGCCTGCGCCCCTTTATTATTGTTGACCGTTTGCAGCAATATGATCATTAATCTCCCTGGAAAAACAACACACATAACCAGTAAAGCACAGTTTACATATAAATGGGTCGATTCAGGTAATGATTTATCTCAAACGGGTCAAACAAATGAAATATACACACACACATATATAAAGAAGAAGAAAACACCTACTTGCAAGATCTCTTATTGTGACCGAGCCCTTTACACTTGCCACATTGGAGTTGGCGTTTAAGGAAGTCAGATGGTCCTATACGACCGGGTGCAATCTTCCTAATCTTGGTCCTACCTGGTGTGCGCATAGTGGGTGGTGGGGTGACCAGAACCGCACCATCTTCAGCTTCACTATCCATTAGCCGCTCAACGTTTGGTATTGGGTGTATCGAGTCTGCATACGTCAAGTGGTACATCTCAATATGAAAATACCTAGAACAATGGTCATACGGGCTCCTACCATACGAGTCCAATACAGCAATAGCGTGGCAGCAAGGCAAACCCGTAAGCAGCCATCCCTTACAGCTACAATCCCAGTTCTCGATATCAACAATGTCAATCATTTCACCATATCTAACCTCAAATTTGCTCCCATGTGACCTCAACATTTGAACCGAACGAGCTTTTATGATTTCGTTCTTTAACTTTTCTTCCATGGTGGGTGTTAGCCGAGACATCCACTGAGTGGACTCAACTCTTCGTGTGTATATCAACTGCATCATCTTCCCCCTCAGCTCATCGATCATTTGGGTAATGGGCAACTCATTTGCTTCAGAGACCCATGAGTAAAAGTGATGCCCGAAGTTAGATGTCATATGGTTATACCTCAGCCCGCCAAAGAAGGCGTTGGCCCAGTGATCAGGCTCACTTCTTATAACCCAATTGTAAGCTTCAGGGGATATGGCTTTAATGTCTTCAGTACACTTCTCGAAAGCCTCTAACTTGGGTGCGTGTGCAGCTGCATAAAGATCTTCAACCATGAGACGTCTAGCATCATGTGAGAAATGACCCGTTAAATCTTTGTTAAGTTTTTCTGCTAAGTACCCGAGGCAATAAGCATGATAACACTCCCCACCAAAAATCTCACGTAGCGACTCTTGGATACCCTTTTGAAAATCAGCCACAAAAGTGATTTGACCGGGGCTTCCAGCAGGGTAGACCATGGGTTTGAGTTGGGTTAAAAACCAATGCCAGTTATCAGCATTCTCCTCGTCAACAACCGCGAAAGCCACCGGAAAAGCACCATCATCACCATCTGCTGCTGTTGCAGTCAACAACATGCCTTGGTACCGTGAGTTTAACGGTGTACTGTCAAGAAAAAGAAGGGGTCTGCAACCTTGTAAAAAGCCTGATATTGAAGCATGAAAACAAACAAACAGACGGTGAAAGCTCGAATCCTCTTTTGTGCTAAAGCTAGCAAGACTCCCCGGATTCGTGTCCATTATTTTCTCACAAAAGAAAGGCAATTCGCTGTATGCGTCTTTATATGAACCCAAAAGCTGCTCTCTTGCGTACTCTTTAGCTCTCCTTGCTTGTGAATAATTCAAATCAATTCCATAATCCCGTTTAAGCTCGATAGCAATGTCTTTAGGCTTAATCTTCGGGGATTCTTTAACTTTTTCCTTGATTAAATTTCCCACCCAACTCTTTTAGCTCGAAAAGGGGCTTTTGAGTTAACCCCTTGGCAAGTATGAACAGGCCTCATTGTTTTAATACAAACCAACTGAGTGGTGGAGAGTTTTGACGCATGGATACGCCATGGACACCCTTCGGCCTTGCATTTCACAGTCACCCGTTGATTCTCGTTCTTCTTGTACACAAAGTTGAATGCATGTGCAATTGAGTATTTCCTTAGGGCCTCTCGGAATTCAGCTAGGGAATGGAATCTCTGACCTACACCAGTAATAAGATTCTCCCATTGTTTTGCAGCAATGCGTTCATCATTATCACTCACAACCATTGGGAACGGATTTGAGGAGATCGGAACAGCAGCAGGAGTAATATCAGTTGCAGTCTCCATGCCAATGTGCTGCTCGCTAATAGCCACTGCATTAGTTAAAGCAGGAGCAGCTGGTACAACCGCAGTTGTTTCCACATTTGGTGTTACCTTCTGTGGCCTACACAATAACAAACAATCAAATGATATACACCATAAAGGCTAGCTATGTCACAACGCGTAGAATGATTGGTGTTTAGATGTGTGATATGTAAGTGATTGTGTAATCTTGAATACATCAGAATCAAATCTCATTAGCTGCAACAAAACATTCAATATCCAGAGAATAATGTTTGGATGTGCTTTTAATGTTTGTGAAACTATCATTGAACTTGGTTAATCTTTTTCTTTTTGCAGCTGATACAAAACTGATTATTTGACAGCAGAATGTGTTTATTAAAGCTTATTATTATCACATATTCACATCAAGTCCAAATAATCAAAATATCACGTGAATAATCAAACAATCATGCGAATAATTTAATAATCATGTGAATCAAGCTTATTACCTACGCGCAGGCTGCTTTTTCTTGGCATTTTTACCAGGAGGGGCATCCTTCATAATAAAGACCTCAAGCTGATCAGCGTCTTTGTAGTAATTCACCATTCGTTGAAAGTCCTTGTCTTTAGACACCGTAATGAGGTTCTTCTTGTTCCCAGGCAAGAAGTATTTGATGATCATCACGTCTACAGTCAAATCAATAGTTTCAGCTATTTCTTGTTTGAATCCACTCAGCTGCATACTCTCATCAAGATCCACAGCATACGCCTCCCCACCAGTATAGTTCATAGACCCGTCATCATGGTTTCAAAGTCGCCACCATACTGGCAAATTGCTATCATCTTCTTTGATGGAACTATTGCCATCTCTGTAACACCATAAAAATCAAACTTTGATACAACAAATACACAACTAATCACGATTGAACACCAAATCCACCGCGTACAATTCAATTTTCATAAGACTTTTGCGAAAAAGATAAACAGCCATGCTTTTAACTAATTACAAGTGCAGCAACTAGACTGATGAAATTAATCAAAAACACCTAAATTTCAAAATCACACAACAATAATAAGTCGAAATCAAATTGATATGAACAGACTATATACAATCAGACCAAAAAATTAAAGCTATTATCATCATCGTCATCTTCTTCTTCTTCCATTAAAAGTTGAGCTAACAATTCAACTGTTAACAGTAACCCAAGCACGATCTACTAAAAATACCAAATCATCCATAAGCAACACAAACTAATCAAATCAATTGACCCATCATAATTCATACAACATAATCAAATCCAAAAATCCTTCAATCCAGAATTTTTTGATTCAAATCATACACAACAACACCCAAAAGAAAAAGTCAAACCCTAGAATTCAACAAAACATCAAGAAAACAAAAAACCCAAATGAGAAACGTCGCAATTGATCGAATTGAACCGATCTTTGCACAAATTGAGTTCAGAAACCGATAAAGATTCATGAAAAGAACCCAATTTGGGGTTTACAGTTATCTTTAAGGAATAAAGATGGGTGAAATCGAAGGAAAGTGGAAGGGGAAAGAAAGAGACATACCTGATAAAGATTAGGGTTGAAAAAAGAAAGTTTTTGATGGAATTTTGAGATCTGCCCTTGAAGATTGCAGGGGTTGAGAAGACGAAGAGAGAAACAAGGGGGAAGAGAGGCGCATCTGTTGAAGATTAGGGGGTGCTATATATTTATATACCTACAAGATCCTATAACCCTATATCCTATAATAAGTTTTTAACAAAAGATTTCTTTGATTTTCAAATCTTTTGTTAAATGGTGATAAAGATGATTGATTATTTGATTTGTGGTATATATTTTGATTTGATTGTTAGAAGATTTGTAGGATTCATTTGTATTTATCTTTATCTGTATAGTAGAATTTTGGAAGAGATGTTTATATGTGTATTTTGAAGTTTAATAGTTTAACATATGTTAGTTGTAGTTTTAGAAAGAAAATTCTTTTTTAATGATTGTAATTTTCATAAAAACATATATTTGTTACCGTTAGAGAAAACCCGCGCTTATAGATAATGACGTAATCATTACTGGATACAAATAAACGCGGTAAAGTGTGAAGTTGTTAGGCATTTATAACGATCAACTATAGCCGTTAAATTAGGATTTTTCGATACTATTGAATTCATTAACGTTTTCCTTTTAGCAAAAACTTAATTGTTGTTGATCACCCTTGCTTATAATATTGTTGATCAGTTACTATTGCGACGTAGTTTCTATCGCTGATCACTTGCTACTGATGATGAGTTGATAAATGTTATCATCGATCTTAGTTATTACCGATGATCCGTAGTTACATATTATTGTTTTATTAGTTTATTCTTATCTTCAATTTCATGTAAATTTTAACCATCCATACAAATATGTTAGTATTAGTTTTAGCAATGAAATTCTTTTTTAAGTGATTGTAATTTTTTTAAAACTTCTATTTGTTACCATTAAAGAGAGCACACGCTTATAGTTAATGATGTAATTATCACTAGATACGGATAAACGCGGGAAAGCATGAAGTTGCTACGCATGTATAATAGTCAACCATAACTGTTATTTTAGTAGGGATATTACGATGGTAACAAACTCATTAATGTATTTCTTTTAGCAACAAACTAATTGTTGTTCATCATACTTGCTTATAATATTGTTGAACAGTTACTATTGACGACTTAGTTTCTACTACTAATTACTTGCTACCAATGATGATTGATAACTATTGTCATCGATCTAAGTTATTACTGATGATTCGTAGTTACATATTATTGTTTTATCTGTTTATTCCTATCTTCAATTTCATGCCATTTTTCACCATCCATACAAATTTGTTAGTATTAGTTTTTGAAAGATTTTTCTTAATGATTGTAATTTTCATAAAAATTTTATTTGTTACTTTTAGAGAGAACTCGTGTCTATAGTTAATGACGTAATCATTATTGGATACAAATAAACGCGGAAAGCTTGAAGTTGCTAGGCATTTATTACCGTCAAATATAACCGTTATAGGTATTTTTCGATAGTAACATGATCATTAATGTTTTCCTTTTAACAACAACTTAATTGTTATTATCACGTTGGCTTATAATTTTGTTGGTCGGTTGCTAGTGATGACTACCACTGATCATTTGTTACGGATAATGAGTTAAATAACTTGTGATCGATCTTAGTTATTACCGATGATCCATAGTTATATTATTGTTTTATTAGTTCATTAATATCTTTATTTTCATGCAACTTGTCACCGTCCATGCAAATCTAATGCATCCCAAATGAAGCATCTAAACACAAGAAAAACTTTGGTTCAGGGGCTTTCACCTCTTAGAACTTTATAGGTTCCATACATCGAGAAATTATAATAGCTTACATCGAGTATGTACTCTACACCTCATAACTCATATCAATTTGGATTTAAATAAATCCATTTATTTTAAAATAACATTGACGATACTGAAAACCAACTACATAGGCTACAGTTATTAACCCTTTCCTCTCTCACAAGGCTTATACACTCAATTCTCTCACCCCCTTACTATAATCCACTTTTTAAGTGTCAAAGCAACAAACACACATGACTCATCCTTCTTACCCTCTATGGTTTGTAAAGGGTTCCTTAATTTCAGTTCTTATGATAATGTGGATTAGTTTAAGGAAGCACAGTCCTTTAACAGCACTCGTAGCGAAGAGGAGGAACAAGAACAAACGATTAACCGAAGAAAGCGATAATTTAGCGACTATAACGGTTGAAGATATTGCTGTTCTTGAAAGGAAATTCCATAATGTTGAACAAAGGCTATAGGTTTCACAAAAAGCAACAACAATATAAAAAACCAAGATCTAAGTGAGGTGTTGATTCATCTACTTCTGAGAACTATAACTGCAACAGATAGGATCATCTATCTCAAATATGTATTAGTGTTAAAGATTTGAATATACATGTTACAATAAGCCTTACAAAATATTTGTAAGTGTTTGAATATAAGCGTTGAAAATATATGCACGAGTATCTTCTCTGATTACTCTGTATACACTTCAACACTGAAATCTTACACAAAATATGTACTACATGAATCATATTACAAAAGCCTGCAAGTATAAAGCAACATATAAATGCTTTCATGATGAAAGCAATGAGATTGTTTTGTATTCCAAATGGTTGAAGTATTTGGATATCTCAGAGTGTTATGGTTACTTTCTGCAGATGACAAGAGCGCGAAGCAAAAGGAGAACTAAACAAAATAATAACGAATATAATAGACAAGTTGAAGTTCAAACGACGAGTTTTACCAATTTGGTTCATGATAAGTCGTAAAAACCAGTAATGTTCAAATACAACATATCCATCAACTTCATGGAACCACATCTTCTATCTTGAACATCTTGTGGTGGCACCGTTAGCAAGATTGATCCATAGAAACAGTCTCTCTTTGTTCATCTTCATCGGACCATGCTTCCACATCATCATCATCACCATCATCGCCAGCATCAGCATCATCATCACCATCATCGTCAGCATCATCACCATCAGCATCAGCAGCATCAACGTCATCATGGTACATTGGTCTGGCGTCGTCATTTGAAATACATTCTTCCTCGTCCGTTTTCTTCCTCTCACTCTTCGACAAATAGGGTTTCAGCTTGTCAACATCTGACAATCGCACTGGTTTCAGGAAGAACTCTTGAGCTCCTTCTTCTAAGCATCTGACAAAAGACCAAGTTCATTGTAAGTGTCAAAATGACTAAAACACCCTTCCACGACGACAAATTGACAAATCTATGTGAATCTTGATTCACCTGCTTATCCTTGCTGGGATATTATCAGAAGACATGATCACAACTGGTATGTCTTTCAATGCTTTTGATTCCTGCAAGTACCATGAACATTCATAGGTTAGCTCATGTTTTCCAATCTGTTTAGAGACTAAACCCTGGTTAAGGCCGAAATCGGGTCAACTCAACTCTCCTGAAAACCAAACCTTGGTTCACCTACGTAGATCACTCATGAGTGATTTAAACTAACAATGTTTTATTCACATGATCTACATCATCTAGGAAAGATCTACGAATTAAACAACTATTCAACAAACAAGATCAAATCTCTCACCTTGACCTTTCTCAAGAGTTCAAAACCAGTCATCCCAGGCATACAATAATCTGTAATAATCAAATTCACCTCCACTTCCTGCAATTATTCAAGAACACAACCAAATCAACATAAGGGTAAACAAAACACCCATATAACAGATTCAAAATCAGCAAAAGATTTCACTTTGACTTTTGGGATCTACCCTAGGCTTCAAATTCAAATATGATACAGATTCTTTCTGTGTTCCTACTCTAATTCTCATATTCCTAAATGAAATCATCAATTTATTCCTACTCAAAGACAAAATTCTTGCAGATTTCCAACACGAACTACGACAATCTGAACATTAAACTATAAAAAGTCTCATTTTGACTTCTCTAGACTCTAGATTGAAGGTAAGATATGTAAAAGAATCATAAAATCCATACTCAAGAACATAAAAAAAGCCATGATCTTCAACAAAAACAGAGATAAAACAAGATTCATACCGGATTTGAGGAAAAAGATTCAAACTTTTCAACATCTTGCAGACCCAAGAACTCCAAAGCCTTACTTCCAGAATCAACAGCAGTAACTGCAACAACAATCAAACAAGACACCATCAAAATTGTCAAATCAAGATCAACACACAGCTCCCAATCTCACAAATTGAAGAACACATGATCTCACCATGATAAGAATACGCCTTGAGCAATCTTTCGATCAATTTCCTATCAATATTGCTGTCATCAACTGCAAGAACATGAAGAGGGGTCTCTGAGATCGCAAGAACACCCATTGTGAAGACTTTTGGGATGAAGAATTAGAAAATGGTGGATTATAAAAGGACCCATTTGATTTCGTGGAGGTGCGATTTGAAGATTTTGACAGTTTGGAAAAGAAGATCAGACCAGATATGATTTTGCGAATCGTTGAGGATCTTTTTGAGATGATTTTTCAGCAATGGAGAACACACACCGAAGTTTCAAATGTTTTTTTATTTGATTCTATATTTAGTCAAATTTGATATTTTTGCCCCAATTTAACCATTTCTTTATACTTTGATCCTATAATTCAAATTTATAAACATGAAATTTGGAAACTAAACTTGCTGATTGAGTTGGTTTGGTCTAATTTGACGATGATGGGTCGAACCGTTAACTATGTAGGAAATTTTTAATAAAATAGTATTATTTGTTCGTTTGATTAGTCAGATAAGCTTCATTATATTTCAATTTAAGAGTTTAATCTGAGATTTTTTAAAGTTTAAATTTATATTAATCTTTTTAAATAATAAAAATGGTTCACGGTGTGTAATAAAGGATGGTGAGTTTAAAGATCTTTATTGTCGTCAGCTGATTCGTTAAACGTGACATTTAAAGTTGTAAATCAAGCCTTATAAATTTCAAATTGGTTAAAGTAATTAATTTTAAATCACATATAATACTTTGATCTTTGATTTTAACGATTTATGAGTTATCATAATTCTTGATCTTTTAGAAATCTTGATATTTCTCTAGTGGATCCTTAGAATGAAAGAAAAGAATAACAAGATCACTAAATCAAGATGCATTTTGAAATGGTGTAATCCTTTCTTTCTTTTAATAAATATATTTGTCATATTTTCTTGATCACGTACTTAAATAAAAAATTGTTAATCAAATCTTAAATATTTAAATACATGTAACAATCTATCCTTTTATATGTTTACATCTTTAGTCTACTTTCAATTTGTAAATGTTTTGTTAAAATAAAATTGTGTGTATGTTTTTATTTTTCCTATTATGTTTTTATAAGATTATTTTTTGAAGAGAAAACAAATTATAAGTGTAGGACATGAACTATTGATCTATCACTATAATATGTGTCTTTATTTATATTTACATGTCCGATTTGAATTCACAACCTTTACAATCATAACGTCAGTCCATACACAAGTTAGTAATTCATACTTTATTCAAACCCAAATGGTCAAATGATATTATGTTAAATGGTTCCAGCCTTTAAGATAACAAGTAGGGTACATCCACACCAAGTGTATAGGCATACTCCTCACCCATCCAAACCTTTGTTTGTTTCTTTCTTTAACTGAGTTTATATCTTAATTTGCATTGCTTTTGTCTTTTATTCTTTAATTGTTTTCTTTCATTTTTATATATTAAAAAATGTTTCATTGGTGTAAATATGATTTTTAGTTGAGGTTATTTCTTAAATTGTATTATAAATAATTTATTTTAAAATTTAGTTTTAGATATTCATTTTTATAGTTATCTTGATGGATAGGTTTGAGGTTATCATCATGCATTCTTGCTAACATGACAAGGAAAAGACAAATTCTAAAATAATTCATCTTGATAGTTATTTTGATGCATTTCTTTTGTGTTGATACTTCCTAAAAAAACTCATGAAATAATTTTTTGTCCATTTCTTAATTTTATATTATATTATTTCAGTGTTGGTAATTGTATAGTTCAATAACTCAGTTTGGTTATTATATAATGCTAAATTCCTTAAGTTGTTGAGTGAATCAAATACAGTTTGTCATTTTATCTATTTTGGTTTATATTTTTTCGGTCTAACTTGATGATAATATAATATTTGTTTTTATGATAATAATAAGTTTTAAACCTCAACAAAATAAACAAATATGTCGCACAAGCACAACACACCCAATACACAAAACAAATATCTCACACGTAATTGAAGAATTGCGTTTGTTAAATGTATGTTTCTTTTATGTATTGTGTTTTATTAGGTTTTATATCAAATGTATGAGGAACATGAATGTCAAACCAAATTAAGTATGTCCCTCACTTGTTAGATTGCTTTTGAAACATGAATACACAAATTTAATCAACTCTTAGCGTGACAATAGTTAATAGTTGCATCCTGAAAGGTTTTTGAGGATGTAAGTGATGAATGTGTACGTCGATATGTATGTTTGTTTTTTTAGTAGTAGATTGTAGTAATAATGATAAACTAATAATTTTTGGAATCAAATTTTACGAGTCTTAATTATCAAAATAAATGAAATGTGAAAATATTATTTTTATGCATATGCCATTATTAATGGTGTTAATGTAACCATAGTGGTTTTGTGAGAGGAATGCTATGGTCACAATTCACTAGTTTTTTTTTATTTCAAATGTTTACTTATACCCTTGTATTATTTTAATCCATTTTACACTAGTGTCTCTGAACTTTAATAAAGTTATCATATAATCCCCAAGCTTTAATAAATTTGGTTTTTCCTTAGTTTGTGTTTTAAATTCTTTTGGATCGATTTTCCTTGCTTTTTTACACTTTTAAATTTTTTTCATGGAATGAATAATAATATATGAGTCGTTGAAAACGAACATTAAAAGTTTAACACCCCTATTGTATCTATGTTTCAAACCAACAATAAAGCAAGGTAATGACCCCACTAGTTAACATTAAATATTTCACCAGTTAACATTAAACATTGTTTTACTTTGACAATTCAACTGGTATAGTCAATTATAATCATCAATATTAACCAAACAAGAACATAATTACTTGAGAAAAGTATAAATGAAAACAAAAAATAAAAATAAAAGTTTAATTTGTAAAAGAAACCATTGAAGTCATCAACCACGGATCAAACTAGATGAATATAATCATGCAGTTTAATGTTCGTATTTAAATGGATCACAAACAGTATGGTTGACATGACCATGCTTGTTATTCATTTTTTAGATATATATTTTAATTAAACTAATATTATGAACTAATTAAAATTTAATATCTCCACGCGTATTAATTATTTATGTTATGCATTTGACCAAAATAAAATAATGAGTTGATTATCTTTTGTTCTTGGGTATGTTAAAAGTCATAAATTTGACTTTAAATTCAGATCAGGGATATAAAATTGTGAAATATAAAACTGGCATTGAGAAAAGAAATTTAAGTAAAAGTGTTAAATTAAATAAAAAATGGAGTATTAAGCAGTCACAAACAAAATGTCAGTAAATCAGAAACCGCTAACCACCGGAGTAAATCGGTAAGAAGAACCATGATTCTTTCTTAAACGAGAAAATATAACTAAGCGTCAAAGAATTGAGATCCATGAACGGGTGAACAAAGGATACATACATTTTCTTCTTCTAAACATGTTCTTCTTGGCTCAAAAGTACCGGTTTTCCAAGCTACCAAAAGACTTATAGGTTAATGATATGTAACAAAAACGTTCATCCTTAGGTGGTTTAAAATTATAGTCTTATCGTGACCATAAATGTATGTTGTAAGCAATTTTAGAGGGGGTGTTAGTTAACCTTTTCCATACCTTCTCGAGTTGTCATCAGATAAAAACCCTTTACCTCCATCCACCATCTCCAACCCTTTGTCACGACAACAATCATTTTCTTTGCCTCTTTGTATTCTTATAACTTGTTGCGTCATTATGAAAACTCCACATATGCGTCGTATCATAATTGTACAAGTCATGAGGGGGAAAATAACTACATGTGTCATAAAAGACTAAAATGGATGGATTGATATGCAGTTGGTTACAAAAAAATAAAATGCTGGAGATACACAAATGACAAAGCTAGATGGTAAATTAACATGAATCCATCAGCCAAAAGCATAATTTCAAAAATATATCAACATCATCATCAACAGCTAGACTAGGGTTAGCCAACAGTGCCCCATTGAAGAGTATTTCTACAATCAAACCACTGAGTCATGGGTTATTTACAGTTATTCAAGCCCCTGCAAGATAAATTAATAAATAATAAATAAATGGATATATGTGTATGTGTGTGTGTATAGAGAAACTGAGAAAGAATGAGTTAAGTGGGAGGATTCACATCCAAAAACAAGTATTGTCCAATGAGAGTTCAGTGGCTTGAATTTATGAAAACTTGTGTACCATATAAGGAAATCATTTGAAAACATTGGTGTTTTTAACTTTTTATTACCTAGGAAAATTACTAATGTTACCATGCATGATACAAGAAATGAAGTGAAACTATAAAAGCTACAAAAAACTAACTATACCTTAATTTTTACTGCATCTTCGCACAAAACTGAGTTGAGCCAAATAATTACTTTCAGCAAAATCATGCAAGGTCCGTCGAGCTCGAGCACCCTCATGTAAATACTCTTCATTCAACAACTCTCCACCCTCGGCAGTATCCTGCAACCAATACACCATTTCTTTAATAAAAAAACACACACACAATCATGAACTTTATATATATTTCAAGTTTTCAACGCACTTTTATCTTCTAAATACTAATTTCCCATAACAAGGATATGCCGTGCATGCAGAAATCATATGTTCAGACAGTTATCATAAACTTGAAGCAATTATAACAGCAAACAATAAGCTTCTATTTTGAAAAGAAGACGATAATTTGTTGAGAATAAAGAATTGTGGTTGGTACCTGCAAGAATTTTAACATCTGCTCTTCAATTGTACCATGCATAGCCAATGTTTCTACATGAATGGGACGTGTAGCGCCCATCCTGTGAGCCCGACTGATCACTTGCTCCTCCATGCTGAGAAATTTCACAATAATCACTAGAATGTTACTTCTCATAAGAGATACATCAACATCAGGGGTGATTAAAAAAAAACAGGTCGGGCCAAAAAGCACCTTTCTTTTTTCTCTTAACTATACAAGTGCGAAACTATATTATTGCAACAATAACCTTTGACTTTCTTTTAGTTAAATCTTTTATCATGACTAGCTAGAGACCGAGGGATAAAAGATGGCCGAATTCAAACCATTTGTTTATAAACAGCTTTAAGTTGCTATCTCTAGAACATGAGATTAAATTTTCATATATGTACAGGGGATCCATCTATAACGGTTTGTAATTTTCATATCTGTACAAGGGGATTCATCTATAAAATTAGTAACAGATGGAGTTTAATATAAACCGAGGAACGCATGTACACATACATGCATGTTCATACTGACAAGGGAAGAATAAATCACACGTCCTTGAGGTATGACTAAAATTTCTTATGCTCAGTATGCTTTTTGACCTACTCAGAAAAATCTTTCTATATACCAAGGAGTTGCAGCACTTCTTTAAAATTATATATAGCGGGAATAATACAATGTTTTTTTTAAATTCAAGCACTACCTTTTATCCCAAATGGGCTCCATCAAAAAGACGTGTGTCACAAAACTCAGATCAAGACCAAGTGCGGCACTTCCGTCCATCACAAGAGCCATACACTCCTCATCATGTTGGAAGGTAGCCAGTGATTTCACCTACATAAATGCAAAATGGTTAAACTTTGTAGAATAAAGTGACAATTTCAACACGTTTACTTAATGGATCAAATCTAGTTGTGTTTACCACAAACGGGTCGAATAAAAAAATTAGCTCCAAGTGCAATGGGTTTGCCAAAGTTTATTTTTCATGCATACAACCTCTTAAATTATTTCAAAGATTTAGATTGTTATTGTATAAAATATTGCTTTGGTAATTAAATTAATGCATCATCTACATACACCTTAACATGTTCAAAACAGATCATTCAAACTCCAAACAAATAAATAACCAGATTATTACCTTATTAACAGAATGCATTGGACTGTACATTCCCACGAACTTGATGCCAGCAACGGTCAACTGGAGAAAGATTAATAAACATCACACTCTTTACAAGAATTCACATCAGAAAGTATGTGTTTGATAGAAGTTAAAAATCACCTGCTGTTCAATGACATGTATATGCTCAAGAAACTGAGAAAATATTAGCACTTTCTCTACAGACCCATTGATAGCCCTATCTGAAGCCTTGCTTCTACTAAAGGGAGAAGAAAGTTCATCAATCTCTTTTGCATCACAGTTCCCTTCATTGTTGCAATTTTCCAATATTTTATTAGCGTCCTGCAAATCTTTCAACTTCTTCACTAGATATGAAACTTTACTGCTAGATGTAGACTGCCAATCAGGATCCCAGTCATCCTAGAGTAAAAGTTAAAGTTATAGGTCAGAACAGACAGCGAAAAATTAATAATAATAAACTTGTGAATAATGAAAACCTACCTGTTTATATGAGGGCTGTAACTCGATCAGATCCTTAGGAACAGGCCACTTTGGATTGGGGTTTTCTGGGCGCGCTAACGTTTCAGGACTTTGCATCTCATATAAGTTGCCACAGCCAGGGAATGTACACTTTTCACTGTCTAGTGCCACACAATCCAGACACAACAGATGCCTACATGGTGTTATGACAGGTAGGCGACACCACTCTTCACATCTGTAAAGGACGATTAATCAAGACAAATATAATCAGATTGAAGCTTGATCAAAGTGGCATGATATGCATAAACTAGAGGCAGGAAAATGGGAAGGTTAGGTGGATTGTGCATTCTGTCAAATTGATTGGGGGTCTAAATGTTTTTTCATATGAAAGAGGGTTTGCAAACACTTTCTATCCAAACTTTTATACAAGTAATCAATATGTTAAATACTTAAATATGATGTACAAGTTATATTATATTATAATAATAATAATAATATTAATCTACTTTTCTGAACAAAGAAAGTGGTGCAGGTGATTGTATGCACTGAAAAATCCTTGAGGCATCCACCGAACCCAATTCCATGATAGCTTAATTGGCCCGTTAGAGATATGACATGTTATGAAAAAAATCTTACCTCATGCAGTTACCACCATATAAAATGTTATATCTGATAAAAGAATACTCCTCGGAAGCAGGATCTAAACCATTTTCAACCAATATATCCATTGTTTCCTGAATATCTTGCCCAGCTTCTGTTACTTTAATATGTCCAGCCACACAGCAAGATAACCTCACATTTCTGATTGTGGTGCTTCTAAACTTCCATTGCTTCGGATTCAGCAAACTCTCAACATGAGAAGGATCATTCCAGTCAGCCATAAGTATATTCCTCCGCACCGTAACCACTAATTCATTATAACTCCTGGCATGCTCTTCGTTAAAATTAATAAAAGTCACTTTTTTAATGCAGGGAGGAATCATTCGTAAATCTTTTTTTCTAGCACTTATCATGCACCTACTGAGTAACTGTAATAATCGGGCCCGACCCTCTTCCATTTTCGCCTCAAATGGCCTAAGAATGCCTGATTCCCAAGAAGTTTGATCCAATCCGTATGCTTCCTCGCGGAGGAACCTAAGCATGGGTTGAAGATTTGAGAGCTGGCTGTTTGGAGTATTGGGAGTTGGTGTTCCGGTCAACAACCAACGGTTAGAAGCGGTCAAAGAAACTGATAACTGTAACTTGTTGGTCAAATTCAAACTCGAGCCAAGGGTGTGCCCTTCATCAAACATAACTCTGAGCCAATGAACTTGCATCAAGACACTTCTCTTTTTCGGGCTCCACTCAGCGCTTAAACGACTGAAAGTAGTGATGACCACATCATAGTCCCACGCAATATTATGAACCAAAGGCTTCTTATGATCAGCCCATACATACACACGCAACTGACCGGGTTTCACATGCCTTTGGATTTGATTCTTCCAATGGTCAACCAGATTTGCAGGAACTACAATTAGGGTTGCCCGGGATAAATAGAATCTGACTGAATCAAGTGGCTCACAGAGAGCAATTTTCAGAGCATCTAAATCAAAAGCCAAGTTGACTAAATTTTTAGGGTAGTGCCACATCATTGTTCCTTGGTCTACCCTTTTAACTAAACCAAAAGCTTTAAATATTTTATGAAAGCCACGGACTTCTCCTGTGGCTAGCACTCGAGTTCCCGATAAAGGGTGGACTAATCCAGTTGTCTCCATTTTTAAAAGTTTATCTTGTGTTAGTTTAGCCAACCAAAGTAACGCCTTTCTAGTTTCCAAATTAATCAATGCATAGTGCTCCTTAAGAACACTAGCAAAAAACGAAACATTTTCCTCTTTGCCTGGTGAAGTTCCTTTGGTGTAAAATCCAGGTAAGTAGGTTACAGAGTGCTGAGTGTCCCATGACTCTTCAGGAACCTTACAACTCTGATAAGAAGGATCACTGTTCATACTACAAAACCATGCAGCCGAAGAATCTGCAAATCGTGAATCCACAAGCTTCCGCCATTTTCGGCAAGCATCACATTGAACCCACATTTCATTAAGTTGAATATATTCTCCAGTGGCCTTCTTACGTCTCTTTTGCATTTTTCTTGATTGTACATATGATGGTGAATCATCACTTGCAGAGAGTTTTCTTCTCTGAGGTGTCCTCCCCTTCTTCATATTCATTCAGAAGATTCCTCTTAACCTTGGTCCAGCTTCGGGTGCACTGAACAGAAGATTCAGTTGTAAAAGATGGTGTCATGGTCTTCTCAGAAGAATTCAATCTTGAATCCTCCATACATCTTAGCCCTCTTCGACTAGTACGACCCCCCGCAACCTTTTTAGTGGTGAGTGCACTACCACAACTAACACTATCACCACCGAGCTCATAATAGCCACACTTCTGGTCGTCTTTTTGTTTACACCAGATTATTTCCACCCCCTGTGGTGGGTCTGCAAGAGTTCCTAGAGTTTTTAAAATCAGGGACAAGGCAGTAATAGTCTTACCTAAGCCGGGTTCATCACAGAACATACCACCACGAAAGTCTTGAATCATAGGAACTGTACCTGTTAGGACTTGTCCAGAGACAGTGTTTATATAGAAAGCAAACCCATCGTGGGTTTCAAATTTCATGTACATAGGATTTGGGAAAACTTCCGGGTCACGCTCTCGTTTTAACATCCACTCAACTGCTGACTGTTGATGGGGATAAAGTTTAAGCTTCATAGATGGCATTATTGTTGCTGCTAATAATCTTAGATGCCGACAAGTAGAGGAAACCCTAAGAAGATCAAGAGGATCAAGTGCAGTTAAAATATTAATCAAAACGTCATCTGGAAACAGCCAAAAACCAGTGGTAGAACCATCATCTGCGGGGTTTACGCTGGAGTGAACGAGATCACCCTGCATTGACACGCTAGGTAAGCTACTAAAGATCTCGTGGAGTTCAAAAAGTTTTTTCCGACAAGTATCAGGTGCATTACAATGCTGGTTGCATCCAAGAACATGGCAATCTGAAATATTCCATATAGGATCAGTATCGGCATCAAGTTTGCCAAAATTTAATATCCTTCCCCTGGCTTGCCAATCACAACTGCACAGGAAATCACTTGCACTAAGTTAGCATTTAGGGAACATGGATGCTTCCAATTGTTGATCACAAAGACAAGGAAACACGTACGTAGTGATATAAGAAGGTCGATTTCTATCAATTTTTCATAGAAACATAAAGCTAAATCTCTAGAGTAAAACGTAAGTTTTATGTCTGCAAGAGAAAAAAATATGCAAGGCAACATTACTATGCTTTTCCTTTAATCCTTTGCACTAATAAGTTAAAGTACAGATCAACTAAGTGGCAACATATGATATAACTTACAAGTGTAGAAATCAGAGAGAATCCTTCGCTAATAGCCTAATAGGATTTAATTAATGTAGACGCTGTCAATAATATTTCCCTGATAAGTTGAGAATTGGGATGGGTCACTTCTGGGAAAAATTTCACAGAAATCCACTTCTAGTTGTCAGTTTCCCTCTCTGGTGCTAACCAACCGGCAATCGCACCCCTGTCCCACGAAGGAGAAAGAAGAGCAGCATATTGCCTTTCAAGTAAATGTTCTTAGCTACAACCACAACTCCAAGTTAAACTCTGGAATCATAACAGCTTTTCTTTTTCAAAAAGAGATGAAGTCATTCAGTTTCTGTCAAGGTCCTTTCAAGTAAAGCAACTGAGATTTTTGATTGAGTAGAAAATTAAGAATACAATTCAATTTCACATATATTACTTCTTTCATATTCATTTTTCTGTTTCTTGGCAATACTAAAGTAACTACATGTCTACATGTAACTATGAGCTATATAGAACCACATTACAAAACTATTATGCTGCCCTACTGTCATTTAGCACCTAGTGTGATTTGGCTTATTTGCTACAATCTTTTACAGACTATCAGCCTATTTTCACTGGTATAGCCTCTTTGCCACTTTAGTATACTTCTCACCAAGATTAACAATATAAACACTCAAGTAACCAGTGACTTCAATGAAAGTACAGATTTTTTATTCTTTGTTCACCGTGACAACCAGTTCCCGATAAACTCACACAACATGCCAATATCCTGTTAACCAGGTAAATCACAGCTAACACCATTGTTTATAATGGCATACAACTAGAGTCATACATTAGTTCAATCAAACTTACCATCTGATAATCAACACAATTGAAATAACTAACAAGCAAGAACATTAACAGAACCAAATTAAACAACCCCTGACCTCAAATGGCGAAAAAGAGCTGCAGCAGTAGACCTTGATCTCGGAAACTGCCAACCAGACCACACCCCAATCGGCAAATACACATCCACAAGCACCACAACCCTCACCTCCCCACCATCCCCCTCTTCAACTCGAACCACCCTCGAATCAACCTTCAAACACTTCTGATTCACCAACACATGCACCTGATGAACCACACTCGCACTCCCCTGCACCAACCCAATCTTACTCAACTTCTTCTTCGACACCACCATCGACCCACCTCCATTTTCGCCTTTCAAATTCTGGGGTTTACTCGAATCTTCCCCATTATTATCTTTGATCAATGACATAACACATCCATCAGACGACACGAACCCCACATCAACCCCATCTCGAAAGATTTCACAGCGGGTGTTGACGCTTAGGGTTTTGGAACCACCCGCATTGTTGAAGCTCTGATTGTGGGTATTTGATGGGGGAATTGAGAGAACAACGCATAAGTAACCGCAGAGCTTGTGATTGGGGATGGAGTGATCGTGGGTTTCATCCATTAATCGATGGGAATAAAAATTGGGGATTTGGGGGAAAGAAACATTAATCGAATTAGGGTTCAATGTTTCGATGATGAACGATCGTTCGTGATTGGAGAATCAAGAAGATTTGTTGGTGAATCTTGAATTGGTGGGTTATCGTGATTGAGTGTTCTTCCATATATAAGTGTTGATTCGTAACGGGGTATCCATTGATGATAGTTGTGGTAAGGTTACAGAAACGGTCCTTCTACATCATTTTAGTTTTCAATGTAGCCCCTGTAGTAGTGTAGTCTTTTTTCTTTTTTTTTATAAGTCCAACCAAAATTAATAACTAAAAATAAAATAAAGGTTTAATTACACATGTGTTTCCTGTTATTATGTCTAATTTCATTTTTGTTCGATAACTCTTAGAAATTACAAGTCTGATCCAATAGTTGTCGCGAAACTAATAAACTCGATCTCTGAAATAAACGGACGTTAACTTTAACTATTAAATTTTTCTAAATGATTAAAATACCCGTGTATTTTAAAAAACAAACAATATATATATATATATATATATATATAATATATATATATATATAACCTACTACCTATTAGAAAAACATATAATATTTAAATTATACTAATTCTCAACTAGTATAAGTATTATGGTGTTGTATCTTATGCTTGAGGTGTTTTTCAAAAAAAATATTTTTTACTTTAAACCCAAAGCTTTCTATTTTTTGCAATTTACCCTCACAAAGTTTGTTTTTTATACTTTTAACCTAATCAATTTTTGCATTTAAACTCACAACTTTTATACTTTTAACTTTGGTCCCCTGTACTTTTCATCTTCTGTAAGTTACGTTTTAAGTTTCGTTCTATGTTTTGCAATTAAATATGCATGTTAACACGACGCAACATACATTGTATGATTTAGTTTTTTTACTCTTTGCTTTAGGTTTTGTTCTAAATTTTGTGAGCTAACACAGTGCAACATGTGTGCGTTGCTCAATGTTTTTACATCTATATTTTTTCGTCGTTTGATAGTATGTTGCAACGCACCAGGTCCTAGATCGAGTTAGTTATACTTTTCTATGTTTTACATTTGGGTCTAATTTCTTCACATTAACACAATACAACTTTAGTGTTGGTGATAACTTTAGTGTTGCTTAATACTAGTTATATATATTTAGTAAACCCCTATTGATTAAACCAAATACAAGAAACCCCATCTCGGTCATCATCTTCCCAGCCCACCGACCACCACCTTCAACCACTACCATCACCAGCAAACACCACCAAATCGGTTGATACCTTCATCGACCCGTCACCACCATACTTCCTCTCCCCCCGCTTGTCTCCCTCAACAACCACTCTCACTCAACCCATCCGCCAACATCGTCCTCACCATCACCGCCGCACCTACCCCTCCACCCTCGTCGACCACAGTTCAGGAATAACGAACAAGATATGCTTGTACAGTATACGATGGGCGGTTGTCTAGTGCGTTGCCATAATCATCTTCCTTTGCGGAGTAGATGATTGAAAAAAATGGATGTGCGAACGTTTCAAGGAAGACAAACAGAAAATAGAGGTGTTATGTCGACGATGTGATGATGGTAGGGCTATATGATGATGTTGTTGTTGTAGGAGGTATGCAGAAATATGGTGGTGGTAGGAGGTAGGCGGTAGGCGGCAATATGGTGGCGGTGGTAGTAGTAGTAGGGTTATGGTGATTCCACTGATTTTTTTCAAAGTGGGTTTAGTTGTTTTTTGTTTTTTGTTTTTAATAAAAAAATGGTATTTTGGTCATTTTATATGTATTTAGCGATCAACATTAACGTCCATCCACTTCAAGAACCAAGTTTGTTACATTTGTACAAATCATTAAACCAACCTTGTAATTTTAGAAAGTTAAAGATTAAAAGTGAAATCAAGACTAACCACAAAAATCATTAGTGTAATTAAGTCCAAACGAGATTTATAACTTTTGCTTTGTAGTGGGAGTCTTTGTATTTTCGATAAAGAACAGATAAAAAACAAAAACTAGAAAGTCACTCAAAATTTATAATATATAAATAAATAAATAAAAACCCACCCAAGGTTTGACCTCGGGTGCTTTGGGGTTGACAATGCACCTAACTACCCAAGAATTGATCTTTGAATTTTAATTAACATAAATTTACCTATGAAAAAAGTATGGAGGGTCAATCCCTCAATCGTGATTTGAGTTGCCACTTGAAGGGTTCGATTTTAAGATAGTTTTGTGAGATGTCGGTGGGGTATTTGGTGGCTCCCACTTAGACTCTGTTATGCATTCTAAGATGTTGAGAGAGAAGATACATATTATTGTAACAAGTCAATCAATTTTCTCTCTCAATATATGTGTGTGGATTATGGTTTTTAGCCTACACTCTAATTCATAATTCATCTTATTATTTCAAATAAAGTTATGTTATTTGGAAGTTTTTAGTTAGAAATGGATAATGCATTTACAAATTTAGTTGACTGTTTAATACAGTTGGTTCAAGAGCTAAGCAAGTTATACTGTGACATCCGGTAATTTTCTGTTACCAAACTCCGTTAGTTCCGTTAAGTCTTGCATACACGTGTCGTGTCACACCCCCGCTAGAAGCGGAAACACGAGGATGTAACGAGACGGGATTGTCATAACACAGGTAAGTAATAGAGATTGCAATATAATAAATGATGACACAACGTGTCATGACAACACCCGACACAAAGGAGACTTGTGTCGTGTTTAGTCAATATTCACGACAACATAGCCATAAGCATAACATGATATATGATTCACATAAACAAAAAAGATAACATTGTAATGTATTTCCCACAACCCGGGAACAAGTTTCAAAAGAATAATATTGTTTAAAGTAGACTACGACAATGTTCCAAAAATGACAATGTTTGTCAAATATGTTTAGTCTCAAAATGCATCCTAGGGCCTCCACTAAGGCAGCACACCTAGATATTCAATAGCATTGTCACGTGAAAAGATACGCTCAAAATGGTCAACAAAATTGTTGGTAAGCTCGCAGGTTTAAATAGTAAATAAGTAATTGATGCTGTATAATAGTTGTTGTGGAATACCATAATACAGTATAAGTAAGCAAAATCACATGACATGAGCTTTACAACAAAACCTAACGATGTACACACAGAATCTTGTCGGAATATATTCACCCAAGGCCCGTTCCTGGCTACGGTTGGTACTAACTAGTATACCAACCAACAAGGGTGGGGGTGTCAACCCAGTAGTACTACCACTACCTATTCGTCGGTTCCCACACTAGAATTAAATGGCTGTAAAGAAAGTACCACACCTCGAACTCAAGCATGTATCAGATAAGTACTCACAAAATAGTAGCACGTTGATTCCAAGTATGTAAATTGTATGTAAGCTGTATAGCATAGAAAGTGGGTGAGCATTCTTTTCCCCCAAGTTTGTAAATGATTGAAATATGTTTAAGCATAAAAAAGGGCCACGAAACTCACTTGTTAAGTGGTAAGTATGAAGGATCACAGTTTCCTAAATGTTGTATGAAATGGACGGTCAAACACCTATTGACAGTTATTGTTAAGCATTAACGATATGTGTAAAGCATATAGTAACGTTTGGTCGGTTCGGGTTGTATCGGTTCGGTCGTGTGTAACACACACAAGCTGACACACATATTAGATCTTATGTAGATCCAAGTACTAGAAACCGTCGCCATTGCCGGTGACATTGTGTAAACGTTCCATCGTCATAAGAGAAGTATTTGTTAAATATTAGTAGTCCCAAATGGGTTGTTGATAATTTTAAAATGTTAGGTTGATTTGATTTGGAATAGTATTTGTAGCCTTGATAGTGTTGACTTTAATCTTTGTGGTCGAGCAATGGCAACCGTGTTGATGTTACCCTATCATCACCCGACATACAAGAAGGGCTTCACACACACAGCAGCTTCAGTCGCACGATGAGACCAGACGCACAACTCAACACCCAATTCGCACGAATCAACCTTCATTCGTACGAATCAGCTTCATTCATACTAAGAACCTTCATTCGTGCGATTGGCATTCAGTCGTACCACACGGCACTCAATCGCACGACTCAACCTCCATACGCACAAATCAACCTTCATTCGTATGAATCAGCTTCATTCGTACGATTGAACCTCTATTCGTACGATTGGCATTCAGTCGTGCGATACATGCACAATCGCACACATTCATTCAGTCGTAGGCTCAATCGCATGCATACACTCATCCGTATTGACTCAATCGCACGCATCATTCATCTGCATGGACTAAATCGCACGCATCCATTCGATCGCACGACATACCCAGTGGCACCACTCAGTCGCCCGAATGACATAGTCGCATGACTCAATCGCACGACTCACCCAGTCGCACGACTCAGTCGCATGACAGACCCAGTCGCCCAAAAGACAGTTTCACGACTGCAGAATCGCAAAGCAGCCTTCGGCTACTCCGAGCATGAGTTTTACACCACAAGGACTTCCAGAAACACACTACAAACACACACAAACAAGAAGCACACGCAAAAGGACATCACACGCACCCACACGACCTCATGTGTTTGGGTTGAACCCTGTAACATCTTGTAATTTTGGGTTAAATTAAAGTTAACATTGTTAAGTTCTTGTATGGGCTATTTTATTATTTATGAAACTTGTGAATTTGTTATGCGTATTCTTTGTTGCCTTTAATTTTCTAATCAACTAATAATTATGATAATAAATAAGTAATAATAATAACAATAATAATAAATAATTATAAGAGCAATAATAATTATGTTACTAACAACACTAATAATAGTAATAATAATAATAAATTATAACAATAATAATAATAAACTAAGAATAATATCAACTATATAATTTGGTTATTAATAATAAAGAATTAGTAAACTTAAAATGTATAAAATCTTGATTTAAAAGTCAAGGGGGCCTAGTTGTCATTTTAGAAACCTTAAAAGAAAGGTTTGCACATTAAATATCAACTTTTAAACCTCAGGGACCATTTATGTAGATTTACAAAACCCAACCCCCTCCCCTTTCTTTACCCGTTTTTCCGGTGGTAAGTCCGGCCACCGGCGGCCGACTCTCCGGCCACCTTAAACCCTCGAATTTCGACATTTCTTTAACCCAAAACCGGTACCAAACCTTTCTAGCACACGTTTCGAACATGAAAGCATCAATTAAACGAAGTTAAACATCGGTTACAAACTCCAATCGAATGGGTAACCGATGCCTTTAATCCTTTAACCGTTCGGTCATTAAAATTCAATAATAACTCAATTAACTTAACCTAACGAATCGTCTATCTACTCCTAAACGTTTAATCAACAAAAATTCACCTGAAACAAACACTCTCAACAAGTTCGATCACCATCTTCACCGAGAACCTGCGTGTACTCGAAGTTCATCGTTTGGGCATCAAGTACTGAAATTGATAGGGTTTTGGAATCAAGATCATCATCTCAGGATACCCACAAGGTTAATTGAATTATAATAAACATTTCCACCTTGTTTTCATATGTTACGGTCGCGATCTGTTCTTCGTGAGATTCATCTTCAATTCGAACGTGTTCGGGTAATTAAAAGTATACTTTTGTTCGAATTTACATGGGGAACAAAAGCCCCATGGTTAATTCGATTAACAATTTGATTTTATGCTTTAATTTGGGGATCAATCGAATTTAGGGTTCTTGGATTTGGGGGTGTTCTACTGATTTAGGTTAAAATAATTTGGAACCGGTTTATACCGCGGCTGAGAGCGTTGGTTCACCGGTTCACACTCCACAATTCAACTTAGAGGTCCCGGGTTCGAACCCGGGCACCCTCTTATTATTTTTAAAATGGCTTTTTAGCCTTAATTCTATTTTAGAAAAATTCTATTACATATAAAAATGATTTTTACAAACTTCTAATCTTTTAAAAATCAACAAAATATTTTCTGTAAATTTATCCTTATAAAATATTTTAATATTTTATTATAAAAATTATAACCAAGTATTGTTATAAAAAATGGATTTATATAATAATTTGAATTATTATTGGATCTTATGTTTTCTTTGATTTATATACACAATTATTAACAATGGTTATATTTCCTTTAAAATTTTATAATGTTACTTCTCTATTGAACAAAATATAAATAAGAGTTTACTAAATTGTTTACAAAACCCCAAAATCCTAAAACCCTAGTTCGCATTAAAACGTTAATTTTATTATTAAACTTAAACCTTGTAAATATATGTATTTTAGGTGCATTGTGAAGGGCTACGTTGAAACGACGCTTATTATTATTATTCTTATTAATCACCAATTATATATTATTTGATCAAGTGAGTATTTCTATACCCTTTTTTCATATTTTCACACTTTGGGGTGAAACATGTTACTTTATAAACTTTGCACTTGTAAACACGTTTGATTCTTGTAAACTTATGGCAATTTACTTGTATGTTGTGATTAGCTGAACCTTGTAGCTACCATGTAATGTCGACTATATGTACAATCATTAACTATTGCTAGCCTAGCGAAGTCATAGATCTATGGGCCAGACAAGCCTGCTTGGTTGATCCAAGTACACTTAGCTAATCGTATATACTTTTAAACGTTTGAGACTTGTAAAACTTTGTCGAGGTTTGATTGTGCATTCTGTCTTACATCCCTAGCTTACTGTGTTTCTCTAATTTACAACATGAATTGCCATCTTTTATATACTTATGTATTTCAAACTATGTAAATCTCACCAACATAATTGTTGACCTTTTATTTTAACATGTTTCAGGAATACTCAAGCTTAATTTCTACACATTGAAGCATACACATCTAGGAATGGACCTAGATAAATAAGTGAAATAAAATGATTTGTTACCTTTTATGTTATGTTTTATTTCTTTGAAACTTATGATTGTATTAAGCACAATTGGAACTTATGTTTAATATAAATGTGGGTTATTAATAGCGTTATATGGCTGTGAACAATCTTTACTCTCACAGATTGGTATCAGAGCCCATAACTATAGGGATCTAGGTTATTAGAAATGGTGACCTAGACTATAGTATGCATGAACCTTATAGAATTATGATTCTATCTTGTAAATTATATAGTTTGCATGCTACATAATGTTATGCCTACTTATGTGCAACTTGATGCCTTACATAGTTGCCTTGTAGTTGTTTAAACTTTGTTATATGTCTCCCTAAACTTAACTTTGACTCTTTGACACTCCCCGAACATGAAATCTCTTAATCTTATTCTCATCAACACGTGGAAACTTATGCCTATGCTTATGATTTGGATCTTTAGACGTTATGTCTAATCTATATAATCTCATCAAGTTTTGATTTCATGAACCTAAGAAAATTTGTGTGACACGTAGACACCTGTATTCTAGATTTCCTGGCAAAAGGCCCTCGGGCTAAGGCAAGCATATCGCATAAATCCTACGGGAGTAGTTATGCTTACCTGGGGATTTTTGGGATGAGTGATAAACTATGGTCAACATGCACAAATTTCTAAGGCGAATGGGTCAACTTACCTTGACGTGTCAACGTTTCCAAATGGTAATACGTTACCAAATGGAACCATGCCAAGTGTTTTACAACTCTTGCCTTATCCTATGTTAATTAAATCCTTGTATTTCTGTTTCTCGTGTCTAACTCATTTTGCATATTCCAGCATGTTTCGTCATCATGGAAAGCGTGAAAGTTCCGATCGTAAGCTAGCCGCCATGATCGCCCGACAAATGGCTGCTGTCATCCCGACCATGGTTGCTGAACTTAATAGTACCCTAATGGCTAATAGCAACAACACCAATGGGAACAATAGTGGTGCTCATGGAGAGAATAGCAACAACCAAAATGGGAACAATCCTACTTGCACCTTCAAACATTTCAACTCGTGCAAACCCACTAGTTTTAGTGGAAAAGAAGGAGCCACTGAACTTCTTGAGTGGTTTGAAAGTATGGAGAACACATTCATTATTAGTGAGTGTCCTGATGAGTTCAAGGTTCGCTATGCCACAAGTGTTCTTCAAAAACGAGCACTAACATGGTGGAATAGTGAAAAGAGAAACCGTGGAACTAAGGTTGCAATGGCGTTGCCCTGGGAGGAATTCAAGGATATTATGATCCAAAAGTTCTACCCAAAGAGCGAGTTGCAAAAGCTGGAGGAGGAGTTTTGGAACCTCAAACAAGATGGTGGGAACCACTTGGCTTATTCCACCCGGCATCATGAGTTGAGTATGCTCCTACCACACATGGTGGACACCGTGCCCCGTAACATTGAAAAATTTATCAAGGGGGTGTCACCCCAAATTCAAGATGCCGTGGTGGGTAGTAGGCCCACAACTTTGGAGGAGGCAATTACTATTACTGCACAGCTCACCGAGAATCATATAAGAGCTGGCACGATGTCGGCAAAGGGTTCCAAGTCTATGGCGAAGGTGACACCCGAGGCAACAAAAGAGGTAAGGGCCGAGTCATCTTCTCAAAACAAGAAGCGTAAGTTCACCTCGACGCGCAACTACGTTGTGACCACCCCAAATGCTCCTCAAAAACAAATGGTGGTTGCAAATCAAGCTCCCATGGCTAAAGCTTATACCGGTCCACATCCTATGTGTAACACGTGCAAGTACCATCATTCAAGCAACTTTCCATGCCGAGTTTGCTCATTATGTGGGAAGTATGGACACTTGGTAACTACTTGCCTTCGTGCGCCAAACAACACTGCCCTGCTTACCAACCGAACCTGCTATAACTGTGGCGAGCCCGGTCATATTCGTCCGCAATGTCCTTGCAATGCAGGAACTGTGCCACCGGCTCGTGGAAGGCTTTCAACATCAATGCCAACCAAGCTCAAGCCAACAACGACGTGGTGAATGGTACGTCGTTGAACTCTTTTTAAATCGTTTCTTGCCTTATAAAAAATTTCATATCTGTGTTCATCATACCAATAATGGATTATTACCAAACAGGTATGTATCTTGTAAATAGTCATTATGCTTCCGTATTGTTTGATTCGGGTGCCGATAGGAGTTTTGTGTCCCTGGAATTCGAGTCTATACTTTCTAAACCGCGTGCTAACCTGGAAAGATCCTTCACGGTCGAGGTCGCCGATGGAAAATCTATCGTCGTTGACGTTGTAATACGCGATTGCACTTTAAGCCTTAACGAACACGAGTTCTTCGTCGACCTCATTCCTATGCAATTGGGAAGCTTTGACGTTATCATTGGCATGGATTGGTTAGCCAAGCATCGTGCGGAAATTCTATGTTTTGAGAAGTGTATCCAAATTCCGTTACCGACTGGTGATACTTTGAAGGTCTTTGGGGAGAAATCATCCCAAAGACTCAGACTCGTGTCTTGCATCAAGGCCCGCAAATGCTTAAGTAAAAACTACATGGCTTTCATGGCATATGTAGTTAATACGAAAGCCAAGGGTAAGGAGTTGAAAGACATTCCTATTGTGCGGGACTTTCCCGAGGTTTTTCCCGAGGATCTCAAAGGTTTACCTCCCGTGCGAGAAGTTGAGTTCAAGATTGACTTAATCCCTGGTGCGAACCCTGTGGCTAAATCACCTTATCGTCTTGCACCGTCTGAAATGCAAGAACAAACTAGTCAATTACAAGAGTTGACCGATAAAGGTTTTATTCGCCCTAGTTCATCACCATGGGGCGCACCTGTACTATTTGTGAAGAAGAAGGATGGTTCATTTCGTATGTGCATCGATTACCAAGAACTCAACAAGATTACTATCAAAAACCGATACCCTCTTCCTCGAATCGATGATCTCTTCGACCAACTTCAAGGAGCAACTCAATTCTCAAAGATCGATCTACGTTCTGGGTATCATTAACTACGTGTTCATGATGATGACATTCCAAAGACCGCTTTCCGTACTCGATATGGACACTACGAGTTCATGGTCATGCCTTTTGGCTTGACCAATGCGCCTGCTGTGTTCATGGATCTCATGAATTGAGTATGTATACCTTATTTGGATAAGTTCGTGATCGTGTTTATTGATGACATTCTTATTTATTCCAAGACAAAAATCGATCACGAGACGCACTTGCGACAAGTACTTGGACTTTTGAAGAAGGAGAAATTATACGCCAAGCTTTCCAAGTGCGAATTTTGGTTGGAGGAAGTTCAATTCTTAGGGCATGTGGTGAATAGCCAAGGAATTCACGTGGATCCCGCTAAAATTGAAGCCGTGAAGAATTGGTGTGTTCCCACAAACCCAACTGAGGTTCGTTCTTTTCTAGGCTTAGCGGGATATTACCGAAGGTTCATAGCAAATTTCTCTAAGATTGCTAAACCATTAACGGCGCTAAGCCAAAAGAATCGACTTTTTGAATGGGGACCCGAGCAAGAAGAGGCTTTCGAGACATTAAAACGCAAGTTGTGTAACGCACCTATTCTCACACTTCCCGATGGAAACGATGACTTTACCGTATATTGCGATGCTTCTAATCAAGGTCTTGGTTGTGTTCTCATGCAATGAGGCAAATTTATAGCATACACGTCGAGACAATTGAAGGTTCATGAAGTGAACTACACGACTCACGATCTTGAACTTGGTGCTGTGGTTTTTGCATTGAAGATTTGGCGACACTACCTATATGGGACGCAATGCATAGTCTATACCGATCATAAGAGTCTCCAACATGTGTTCAACCAAAAGGATCTCAATATGAGACAAAGACGTTGGATCGAGTTGATTAGCGACTACGACTGCGACATTCGCTACCATCATGGAAAGGCGAATGTTGTAGCCGACGCGCTAAGTCGCAAAGTACACAACAAGACTGTCTCGCTCCAAGAAATTCGAGATCGAAGGCAATGGTTTGATACGCTAGGAGAATTTGATACCGAGATTCATGTGGATGTTAACGAGGCTACTATCATGCTTCAAAACATAAGGATCGATAGTGACCTTGAGTTATTATCCGCGAGGCTCAACAAGCGGCACTAACCGATGAAGGGAAAGATGAAGATTTGATGCCTAACGTTCGGTGACAACTGGAGACAAAACGAATGGCATGTGGTATTTTCTTGAATCGACTTTGGATTCCGAATCGAGATAACCTTCGACACTTCATTATGAACGAAGCTCATCAAACTCGATATTCCATTCATCCGGGCTCCGATAAGATGTAAATGGATCTCCGTGGTCAATATTGGTGGCCTGGAATGAAGAAAGACATCGCGTTTTATGTTTCCAAGTGTCTCACGTGTGCAAGGGTCAAAGCCGAGCATCAACGACCAAGTGGTTTACTTGAGCAACCTGAAATCCCTATGTGGAAATGTGAACATATTCCATGGATTTCATAACCAAGTTACCTCGTACACCTCGTGGTCATGATAGTATATGGGTCATTGTTGACCGTTTGACCAAGACAACACATTTCATACCTATACGAGATACATACAAGGTTTCAAGCTTGCTCGAATCTACATTGACGAAATTGTGAGTCGTCATGGTGTGCCTTCACACATTATTTCCGATCGAGATGCTCGCTTCACTTCACACTTTTGGTCTTCGATGCAAGAACTCTTGGGTACTCAATTGGATCTAAGTACGGCTTACCATCCTCAAATCGATGGTCAAACCGAACGAACAATCCAAACCCTCGAGGATCTATTGCGTCTTTGTGTTCTTGACTTTGGTGTGATTGGGATACGCATCTACCGCTCGTGGAATTTTCGTATAACAATAGTTATCACTCAAGTATCAAGATGGCACCATTCAAGGCTTTGTATGGTCGTAAATGCCGATCACCGATCTGCTGGACCGACGTTGGTGAAAATTTCATCACTGGTCCTGAACTTATACAAGAAACGACCGATAAAGTCTCCACAATCCGCAAGAACCTTGAAGTGGCAAGAAGTAGACAAAAGAGTTACGCCGATAAGCGTCGTAAGCCATTGGAGTTCCAAGTTGGCGACGTGGTTCTTCTTAAGGTTTCACCGTGGAAAGGTGTTGTTCGTTTTGGAAAGAAGGGTAAACTAGCTCCAAGATTTGTAGGACCTTTCAAAATTTTGAAAAGGATTGGGAAAGTGGCTTATAAACCGGAACTACCTTCCGACCTTAGTGGAGTTCATCCTGTCTTCCATGTCTCAAACTTGAGGAAGTGCTTGGCTGATGAAAATTTGCATGTTCCCCTAGAGGAAATTCAAATAGATGAGTCATTGCATTTCGTTGAGAAGCCTGTTGAGATTATGGATCGAACCCTGAAGAAGACCCGAACAACTACCACACCTATCGTCAAAGTACGTTGGGAAAACAAACGTGGAGTTGAGTTCACTTGGGAGCGTGAGAATCATATGAAGGAGAGATACCCGCATCTGTTCTCTTAGTTTTATTCTTAATTTCGGGACGAAATTCTTTTAACTTGGGAAGACTGTAACATCTTGTAATTTTGGGTTAAATTAAAGTTAACATTGTTAAGTTCTTGTATGGCTAATTTTGTCATTTATTAACTTGTGAATTTGTTATGCGTATTCTTTGTTGCCTTTAATTTTCTAATCAACTAATAATTATGATAATAATAAATAAGTAATAATAATAACAATAATAACAATAATAATAAATAATTATAAGAGCAATAATAATTATGTTACTAACAACACTAATAATAGTAATAATAATATAAAATTATAACAATAATAATATAAACTAAGAATAATATCAACTATAGTAATTTGGTTATTAATAAAAAGAATTAGTAAACTTAAAATGTATAAAATCTTGATTTAAAAGTCAAGGGGGCCTAGTTGTCATTTTAGAAACCTTAAAAGAAAGGTTTGCACATTAAATATCAACTTTTAAACCTCAGGGACCATTTATGTAGATTTACAAAACCCAAACCCCCTCCCCTTTCTTTAACCCGTTTTTCCGGTGGTAAGTCCGGCCACCGGCGGCTGACTCTCCGGCCACCTTAAACCCTCGAATTTCGACATTTCTTTAACCTAAAACCGGTACCAAACCTTTCTAGCACACGTTTCGAACATGAAATCATCAATTAAACGAAGTTAAACATCGGTTACAAACTCCAATCGAATGGGTAACCGATGCCTTTAATCCTCTAACCGTTCGGTCATTAAAATTCAATAATAACTCAATTAACTTAACCTAACAAATCGTCTATCTACTCCTAAACGTTTAATCAACAAAAATTCATCTGAAACAAACACTCTCAACAAGTTCGATCACCATCTTCACCGAGAACCTGCGTGTACTCAAAGTTCATCGTTTGGGCATCAGTACTGAATTGATAAGGGTTTTGGAATCAAGATCATCATCTCAGGATACCCACAAGGTTAATTGAATTATAATAAACATTTCCACCTTGTTTGCATATGTTACGGTCGCGATCTGTTCTTCGTGAGATTCATCTTCAATTCGAACGTGTTCGGGTAATTAAAAGTATACTTTTGTTCGAATTTACATGGGGAACAAAAGCCCCATGGTTAATTCGATTAACAATATCGTTTGATGCTTTAATTTGGGGATCAATCGAATTTAGGGTTCTTGGATTTGGGGGTGTTCTACTGATTTAGGTTAAAATAATTTGGAACCGTTTATACCGCGGCTGAGAGCCTGGTTCACCGGTTCACACTCCACAATTTAACTTAGAGGTCCCGGTTCGAACCCGGGCACCCTCTTATTATTTTTAAAATGGCTTTTTAGCCTTATTCTATTTTATAAAAATTCTATTACATATAAAAATGATTTTTACAAACTTCTAATCTTTTAAAAATCACAAAATATTTTCTGTAAATTTATCCTTATAAAATATTTTAATATTTTATTATAAAAATTATAACTAAGTATTGTTATAAAAAATGGATTTATATAATAACTTGAATTATTATTGATCTTATGTTTTCTTTGATTAAAGATATATGTTATATTACACAAATTATTAACAATGGTTATATTTCCTTTAAAATTTTATAATGTTACTTCTCTATTGAACAAAATATAAATAAGAGTTACTAAATTGTTTACAAAACCCCAAAATCCTAAAACCTAGTTCGCGTTAAAATGTTAATTTTATTATTAAACTTAAACCTTGTAAATATATGTATTTTAGGTGCATTGTGAAGGGCTACGTTGAAACGACGCTTATTATTATTATTCTTATTAATCACCAATTATATATTATTTGATCAAGTGAGTATTTCTATACCCTTTTTTACATATTTTCACACTTTGGGGTGAAACATGTTACTTTATAAACTTTGCACTTGTAAACACGTTTGATTCTTGTAAACTTATGGCAATTTACTTGTATGTTGTGATTAGCTGAACCTTGTAGCTACCATGTAATGTCGACTATATGTACAATCATTAACTATTGCTAGCCTAGCGAAGTCATAGATCTATGGGCCAGACAAGCCTGCTTGGTTGATCCAAGTACACTTAGCTAATCGTATATACTTTTAAACGTTTGAGACTTGTAAAACTTTGGTCGAGGTTTGATTGTGCATTCTGTCTTACATCCCTAGCTTACTGTGTTTCTCTAATTTACAACATGAATTGCCATCTTTTATATACTTATGTATTTCAAACTATGGAAATCTCACCAACATAATTGTTGACCTTTTATTTTAACATGTTTCAGGAAATACTCAAGCTTGATTTCTACACATTGAAGCATACACATCTAGGAATGGACCTAGATAAATAAGTGAAATAAAATGATTTGTTACCTTTTATGTTATGTTTTATTTCTTTGAAACTTATAATTGTATTGAGCACAATTGGAACTTATGTTTAATATAAATTTGGGTTATTAATAGCGTTATGGCTGTGAACGATCTTTACTCTCACTCCTCGACGTTCCGCCGTCAAGGTTGGGGTGTGACAAACCTGAACACCCGAAACCCTAAATGGAAAGCAGTGAACTAGCAAGAAAAGAGACAACCAAGGTCATCTACCTGCAAGGATGGGGTAGTCTCGGTTGTGGTTGAAGTCTAGACGATGAAAACATGAGGAAACGGGGCGGTTTTGGTGCAAAGAAGAAGATGTAAAGTGAAGAAGAGAATGAAGGAGAAGAAGAAGAAGATAAGTCTAGGGTTGGGAAAATGAGGTTTTTATACCCATCCCAAGTTTGCAAAATGTCAATTTTAGTCCCTGCACTTAGCCCCTGAGTTTCCAAAATATGTTTCGGTTGAAAACGGCTTCAAAAGTGTTTTTTACATTAATGATGAAAGTGTAATTAATGATAATTGGTACTTAAAATGGTTTTATTATTAACAATAATATTATATAAAAACGATGTATTTAATGATAACGATGGTGAAATTTTTGTAAAAGTTTTAAGTATAGCGTACGTTTCAACGATAGCACAAGCATAAAGATGATAAAGCAAGTATGATATCCATACGAATAGTTTGTAAGGATGAGGGATGAACGTTCAAAGAAAAGTTAACGGAAAACCACGTTAATTGATGGACCTTGAGGTGACGGACGTCACATGTCGTGAGCACACACTAGTTGTCGTTGAACGTTGATGACTTCATAAAACTAATCTATGATAAACGATAATAATCTAATTAATAATATTAATTATTAGTTGTGATTATTGATTCGCGAATTTATAGAATTTTAAATGTTAATTTTGTGAATTTTACGCGATAACGTGACAACGTGTTATATATATATACATGTGTTGTGAGACTTATTGTAAATGTTTATGATTATTATTATTGACTAATAACACTTATAACTTGTAGTTAAAGTTATTTAAAAAGTGTTAAAAAGATTGGTTTTTATAAAATATACTTAAAAGGGGTTTACTTTGTAATTATTCTAAACCTAAAACTTACCTAAAATACAACCCTATTCCCCCAACCCCAATTTCGGCCGCAACACCACCCATACACCCTCAACCTTGCGAATTTGATCAAAATTACACGTATAAAATTTGATTTTGGTTGGTTCCAAGAGTTACAAGGTGTTTTACAAGTCCAATTGTTGATTTCTACACGTTTAGAGGTATGTTTTATCATGTTGTTCATAGTTTTGATTCTAGATGAACCCTAATCTGAAATTGGTGATGAAAACATGAATTGATGATTGTTAGATGTAATATGATGTTAGTTAGGTTGTATGAATGCTAGATTATGTTGATTGTGCAAGAAATCTATGGATTGATCATGTAGTTCATACATTGCCTTAAGAGGAAACTTTTTGTTCTTGGAATTCATGATTTGATGGTGTTATGATGCTAGATACAATGCTTGGATATTAGTTTAGTTGGATTATGCAAGAAAATCCATGAACTTGAGGTGTTGATCATGACTTACTAAAAGTAGAAACTTGTGTGTATGATGATTGGGAATTTTGATGATTTGGTGATGATTAACATATTAGAATGAATGTATGAACTTGATTAGGTATACAATTGATGAAATTATGATTGAATTGGATGCTAGATCACTTTTGGGTGTTACCTTCCCAAAAAGAAAACTTTATTTTTATAGAACTTTAGATATGGTGATTTGGGCATGCTTATGATATTAGGATCATGTTAGAGTGATTGTGATGATGTTTGATATGATAGAATGTGTTAATTGAGTTGCATGGATGGTTGGTTGATCATGTAAGGAGTATAGGTTGTGATGATCATACATGATGAATTATGGTTAGTGATTAGGAGATCATGTTTTGGATTGGATTGATTGTCACTATGAATGTTGGTTGGAATGAACTAAGTGAATGAATGTAATTATGATGTCATACACACTTGCGAATCTGAGGCCCCTACTTAATAGGATTTACAGGGTTTAGGATGTGAAGTCGTGTGTGGTTTCACAAGACATGTAGTGCATGATTAGACTTCACATGTGAACTTTGTGATGCATATATATTTGTGTTGAACATGTTGGTTGTTTGAGATTTACATGAGTGTATGATAATCTAATGTTGTATGATGATCTAGGTAGAACTTGGATTGATAATGTGATACATGTGAATAACTTATATGATATTCATGTATGATAAGTTGATATGCATGATTAAACAATATTCCAATTAATATGTCATCAACGGGTCAAACGGGTCAGCTAGGTTAACCTAGGTTGTAAGTTTTATGGTACATGTACTATGTGCTTGTGTATTCTAGGTAACCTTTGAAGGGCTGTCTTTGCACCTATCACCAGTTCTCTTTATTCATTATCTATACACACCAGGTGAGTTCATGCCCCTCTATTTTATAAACCTTTTTCTGGGGGATGTAACATACTTGTACTCAAACACTATTTTATTATTATAAGTTGTGTATGTTTTAACATATTGTTTAATACCTTGAAAGTATTCACACTTTTGGATCATTAATAATGATAACTAGCAGGAAATCTTGGTAGTACTATTGGGTCTGACGAGCCCCACCTGTGCGACTCGAGGTCAAACGAGTGCAATTTTGTCCTAAACACAAACATCGTCATGACCTGGTACGTCGTGACGCGAGGCAACAAATGCAACAGAGTCAACTTTGATCGCGAAATCACTATTGTTATTAGTTGTGAATATAGACTAGATATCTATTTCAACACTTCTTATGTTATGCAAATGTTATTGGTATGTTAAACGCAAACTCTTGAACTCACCAACCATGATGTTGAAATTTTTAGTATGTTATTCTCGATCATTAACTCTGCTTGCCATTAGAGCACAACAAGGGTCCATCATGCATTCTAAGACTCTATTTTAAAGACTTAGTTGTTGGTTTTATTTATGAGCGTTTTAATATTTGGGTTGACACGTGTTTTGCCAATATGTATCTTTATATTTTGGGTTTATCTTATTTACAAAAAGTTTCACCATGGTTTTAAAGTTTGAATTTTGGTTGGTTTTATATTAAATGTGGATTTTGAGTATGCGACAGATTGGTATCAGAGCCATTGGTTATAGGGAACTAGGTTGCATACACACTAGTCTATAACTGCACACAATTAGTTAGTTAGTTACTAGTGGCTTATCCCTTTACTATATACTCATTGGCATACACATCACGTGCACTGTAACATGACATCATCATCCTGGGTCTTGGGAAAAAGATGTGCTCATTCAGGATCCCCTCCACCTGTACCTCATCGAGTACCCGGCTGCCGCGACATACTTACCCTCGTGGTGAGATAAACTGGGATCAACCGTTCGTGTTACCTGAGCGCGATCCTCCATGAGATTGGAGTTATTACCCAATTTGCATAGATCGTATGATACGTAGAGAGCATGTTCCAGAGCCAGCCATTTCTAGACCTAGGACTAGGTCAGCGATCACTTCTACAACACCTACTCTCCCATCTCTTGACGTGCCCCTCGAGCGGATTGTGGCGGCATTGACCGCGACACTTGAGACCGAGCGTCGACGAATTGGAGTACTCACTGATGAGAACTCCACACTAAGGACGATATACGTCGACTATGGCTAAAGATGGCTATACTCGAGAAACGGTTGTCGATGTCCATCACTGGGAATTCTCAAGATGGTTGGTAGAGTGATGAATCTTTCTGAGCGCATGGGCGAGCATGATCTCTATAATGTGGGTGTTGAGAGTAGACTAACTGGACCGAAGCACAGCTCGTAGCATTACAAATCGAGGACAACCCTGCACCGGCTGAGTATTCCAATAAAGATCCTGAAGAAGAGACGGAAGAAGCCCCAGACGACGGAGATAGCGATGGATCAGACTTGTTGGACTGATTTTCCTCATTCTTGTGACTTTGACTGCATAACACTTTTCTTAAACCTACATTGGATATTTTGTAAGCTACTTACAAGTTATTTATGATATGTTATCATTTTGGTTATAAATATTATGGTTGTGACTGTACATTATTTCTTATTATTTACCATACTTCAATGAGATTAATATGTTGGATGTTACTCATTATAGTATTTGTGAATGTAAAGTGAAATATGAATGGTAGAGGCCGAGGACGTGTACGTGGCCAAGGGCGTGGCGGTGGACGTGGCGCCGGCAACGTGAACATGACCCCAACTGTAATAGATGCACTAATAAACCAACATGTGCAAGCGGCATTGAATACTCAGCCTACACAGTTTGGAGGTAAACGATGACACTAGTCATCATTTACACGAATATTCTGTTAGGTGATTAATTCTTTCGTTTTGATTTGAATACCCTAATATGTTGAATACAGGACCGCCTGGATGCACGTACAAGACATTCATGGACTGTAAGCCACATACTATAGTGGAGCCAAGGGAGATGTAGGGCTTGTAAAGTGGTTTGAGAAGACTGAGTCGCTCTTCGCCAAATGTAACTGTCCAGTGGCGGACCAGGTGAAATACGCCACGGGAACACTGGAACATGCACACTCACGTGGTAGAATGCTCAAGTACAAATGTTGGGCCAGGCAATGGCAAATGCGCTACCATGGGAAGAATTCAAGACGATGATGACGGAGGAATACTGCCCCGTAATGAAGTTCAAAAGCTGGAAACTAAGTTTTGGCAATTGAAGATGGAAGGATATGACATTGAGGCTTACACTACTAGGTCTCACGAGCTAGCTACACTCTGTCCTGGCATGGTTAACCCGCCAAGCCGACGCATTGAGCTCTACTTACGTGGTTTAGTTCTTGAGATTTAGAGTATGGTGATTGTTGCCAATCTCCCTACCATTCAACAAGTTATACGACTGGCTCACAAGCTCACAAACCAAGTTGTGGAGCAAGGAAAGTTACCAAGCGGGGCGTTGTGGCAAGCGTGCTCGATATTAAGCGCAATTAGGAGAACAATGCTAGCAAGGGAACGTCATCCAATAACCCACCCCAACAACATCTACCTCAACAGCAACACAACATAGACGGTTTGATAACAATCACAACTTCAACCAAACATCTTCATCATCTCAAGTACCAAGTGGATACGTGGGAAGAAATCCAAAGAGCAACCGATGCAACTACCACCATACTGACAGGTGTGATAGCATTCGATGCCAGCGTGTGGGATGGTTGGACACGTGGAAAAGGATGTCGTGGTGAGTTAATTAAGAAACCCAAGCAGCCCCAACAGCCCTAGCAGCCCCATGAAACACCAAAGGGTTGCTTTGAGTGTGGAAAGAAAGGGCATTACAAGAGGAGTTGTTCTCAACTGAGAAGAAATGGGAATGACAACATGAATGGTTGAAATAATAACAATGGTGTAATGGTGACAAAAATAATGGCAACAATGGTAGAGCTAAGGGGGGAGCCTTTGTCATGGGTTCAGGTGAGGCTCAAAACGATCCTACTACCGTTACTAGTAAATTTCCTGGTCGTTTTGCTTCTGTATTGTTTGACACTGGAGCCGATCGGAGCTTTATCTCTACTAAGTTTTGTAGCTTTTTAAACGATATGCCTTCTGCTTAGAGTCTAAGTATGTCGTAGAATTGGCTGGTGGTAAGCAAATCTCCGTTACACACATCCTAAGGGTTGCAAGATAGAACTTGCTGGTTATACCTTCGATATTGATCTTATGCTTGTTACTCTTGGAAGTTTCGATGCGATCGTAGGCATGGACTGGCTATCCGAGAAGCAGGCAGAGGTGATTTGTCATGAGAGGTTATTCACATTCCTCTAATAGATGGGGAAACTCTTTTGGTTAAGGGCGAGAAGAGTGGTGTTGTGATAGGCATCATATCATTTATGAATGCTCAAAAGTGGCTACGCAAGGGTCACTTAGCCATATTAGCCCTCATCTCCGACAAGCAACAAGAGGAAAAGAAGATAGAGGACATTTCGGTGGTTCGTGACTTTTCAGAGGTGTTTCCAGAGGATCTGCCTTGACTACCACCTTATCGTCAAGTTGAGTTTCAGATCGATTTGACTCCTGGAGCTGCTTCGATGGTACGAGCATCTTACCATTAACTACATAAATATCTACACAACTCTAGGAGCTTTTCGATAAAAGATTTATTCGACTGAGCTTATCGCCGTGGGGAGCACCTGTTCTCTTTGTTAAGAAGAAAAATGGTACATTCCGAATGTGCATCGACTACAAGGTCACAAGAAGCTAAAATGAATAGATACCGACTCTATTAAAAAAATTCATATATTTTTCTTAAGCGAAGAGATACCGACTCCATTACAAGGTCACAAGAAGCTAAAATGATAAAAAAAGAATGGTACAACTATGTCGTATTATGATTATAGTAATGGAGAGAACATGGGACAAAACAAATTCAATTGGTTCCAGACTTAGTACAACCCATGGTCATCATTTCACTTGGTTCACACAACCAAAATTTTTTAGGAAAGATCAATAAAATAAGAAAATATATAAAGAATTGTGTATAAAAATCCATGGTTTTATGGTAGAACCCTATTTTGCCCAAGTTGTTTCAAACTAGAAAAAATGAAGTGTTTTTTCACACAACTTGTGCATAGTTCAGGTCCTACTTGTATATCGTATTTGACCGAAGAAGCAGCCACTGCTTGCCTAATAACTAATAATCTTTCAAATTCAGTTGTTTCACTTTGCGCTGGCACAAGGGGTCGCCAAGTGATTCGAGCAAGCGGGACATATGCTTTCTTGCGTTGCCACAAAGATAGAAAATGCATAAGTGAATATGCGAGGAACAACAACATTTCACAGCTAGCTGGTGAAATTGACTCTAAGCTTCAAATCTCTTTTCTTTTAGCGAACCTACTAGATAGAAAAACATGTTAAGGCAACACAAAGAACAGAAGAGGTGTTCCTTGTGGTAACCATATGTCGTAAGATCTAGTTGCGATTCTGGTAAAGAAAGAGCATGGAGAAGATGCGGTATTAGTGTGAGTGTGTGATAAGAGCATAGAATTCATGCCCCTTATTTATTGCCTTCTAATTAGGGTTCCACCATTGGATGACTTACGTCAATATGATCCATTGTAAGGGTCATACAGTTATAATGTCTACATTTTGACCGGTGATGATGACATCTTTATAGTCATGTCAAGAAATGTTCTTGAATGTTTTAATGGTCCCCCTCTGACAAGGTGGGTAGTGAATTGGGGCTGAGTCACTTTTTGCTCATACTCTTTGTTAGGGTAGAAACTAGGAAGAAGAAGAATTGACGCAACAAGCTAACCCCAATTGATTAGCTCGATCTCCTTTTACTAGTTCGGTAAGTTCGTTACAACTATTAAAGTACGATTTCAACGAGAACCCCACAGGTTATCGATATTACGATACTAGCCCTTCACTTTACTAACTACCACACAACTAACTTGGCCTAACACTCTTCTTGGGCTAATATTAACTCGTCATCATGGCCCCTTCTTCGGTACTATTAATAAAACAACTTATGCTAAAATATATTATTTATGTTCTTAGTGTGGCTTTTATACAAAAATAAGATGGTCTAACTTTTAACGTAGAGTATGAATTGTTAATATGGTACTTTGATACGTTATAATTGTTTAACAATCAGGTAATTTTATTCTTCTTTCACAAAACAAAACATTATGGCTTTCTATGTGCTTTAAATGCTTATAATGTGTTGATTGCGCTATATTTCACTGCCCTAACAAACACAATACATAATAATGAAGGACATAAGTGACATTACACAACATTTTACCATTTGACCCCAACACACCCAAATCCCGATCATCTTTAATGTCTATTTTCTTATATTTTACTGTAAAATTAAATTCACACAACTCAAAAGCAACATCATAAACTTCAGAAAGCTAATCAAAACAATAACCAAAACCATCTTAACGTATATAGCAAAGCAAGATCACATATTTGAAATCCCACCCATTCCACCTATGAATATATAAATAACTAAATGGATCAAAACTAATGCACATGATAATGAGATGATGCAGGGTTAAAATAGCAAATCTGACCCCTTTCAAATTACATTATATGACAGTCATACCAATCTGTTATGGTATTAGTAAGGTTTGAGTTCTTGATATCCATTTATTTCTTGAACATATTAAGTCTTGAAACATTGTGATTGTTATTTTTGGTCTAATTGTGTAATTTGGGCTTATTTATTAACTCTCCTTTGATGTGAACATGATACGTGGCTTTTGTGAAGGACATGGGATAAGGTATCACCAAAGAAAAGGATTTGTGAGCTTGATTAAGAAATTGAAATTACAGTAATGATATCACTCAATAAATATTTATGATCATTCAATATATCTTTTGTCAACCACTTTTGTTAACAATCAACAAAAGAAGAAGTGATACTAGGCTCATTTTTTAACCACTAAATATGAGAGTATGTATATTTTTTCCTTGTGTAAATGCCAAAAACTGCATTGATCTGATATATATAGCTTTGTTAAAAGATTCTTGTTGTGACTTGTGATAAATGAAGGTTTTTGAAAAGAAATCCAAGAAATAATTTACATTTAAAAAGTATATGTTATTTTGTATATGTGCATTTTTGAACAAGGTGGTGTATTAGTTTCATAAGACATTTATACTCATTCTTCTCCTTAAAATCATTACATACCAAGACTTTTAGACTTTCACGCCGGCTTCTTTTGCACTTTAAGATGTGTTAACTTCTTTATTTTAGGACATTTAGAGGCTGTTTGATTACACTGACTGAGTAAAATCTGACTGAGTTAGAAGCTGACCCAGTTAGAAGTTCTGAATGGGTAAGCATCTGATTGAAACTTGGTTGTTTGATTTATTATCTGACTGACTCAAAACCGTATATTTTCTAATCAAGTAGAATAATTAACAATCTTAAATCAACTACTAAACAAACAACCACACACACACACACATATTATATATATACCACATATCCCACATCGGCCGTGGACAGGAGAGATTCCTGGTTCATAAGGAATGTCTGGCCTCTAACATCAACAACGCGTTTTGGGCGTATTGGCTGTGGATGAGAGGAGAACTCCATAATTAAGCGTGCTCAAATGGGAGCAATCCAGGAATGGGTGACCTCCCTGAGAAGTTTTCACCCGTTCATCTACTTTATTCAGCATGATGAATCTAAACACTAGATATAAGTTTTGTCAAACAACTCAAGAAACATTTAAGGGGCTGTTTGAAATGGTTGACCCGCTTCTGACCACTAACTAGCTGACTCGGTGAGCCAGTCAGCGCGTTTATTGTTGCTGACCGCATCGTCTGACCCGACCTATTCATTGACCGAGTCTGTTTTGTTGGCATCGCTGACCAAGCTTCGTGCTCGCGTATGCAAAACAGCGACATCAACATCAACAAGCTTCGTGCTGAGATTCACAAAGTCAGTATAATCTCGGTTAATCAACTCCATGAGTTCGTGTTTGAGAGACGAAATATGCGACTCAAGCTCCAATCTTAGGGTTTCATGTAACATCCGTCATTTTCCGAGCTAAAACCCAAACATGAACTTATTTTAGAACTTTCATACGATATAATTTTCTTTATTAAACTTATTATATTTACTATAATGAATCATATGAATAAGAAGAGGCATCAATAAAAATAAAAATTATTTTGTTAACTAAAACATTTCTGAAATTATTAAGTTAATTTTTAAAGATATTTAAACTTATAATTATCCAGTTTAATTGTTTTTAAAAGAATAAAAAGATTATAAAACTATCATTTAGTCAATATATGTTATAAATATATTATGGTTTAAATTTGGGGTTATTTCAAATATTATTAATTTACATGTTAAATAATTAATTAGTTAATTAGTTATTTAAATAATTAATCATTTAACCATGTTATAGTTAATAAATTTATTCTTTAAACTTTTATTTAAATTCTTGAAACTAATAAAACAATATATTATACTTATTACTAAAAGTTGTATTATAAGATTTTTATAATAAATCATTTAGAAGTTCACAACTATATAAAATGATTTTAAATAATTTTAAAGCCATCAAAATAGTTATTCAATTTAGTAACTTTATCAAATTTTAAATAATTAATTATTAAATTAATTACTTCTTTTCACATATTATACCTAATTTCTATTAAATCAATAACTTAAATTGTTGAGACATTTTTCTTAAACTTCTGTCACACCCCGACCGACGGCGGAATCATCGGAGCGGACGAATGGGAGATGATTGCTCATAGCACATGGAACTAATTAAATTGAAATATTATTAAATATCATTATTCACTAAACAATACAAGACAAATAAGTTCATACAATACAAAAGCATCCAACAAAGAAAAAAACATGTTAAGTTAAACTAGGTCCAAGTCTTATATGAGCACGAAGAGAATCCACAAGAGGTAAACCTGAAACATGATGAAAATAAAAGGTCAACTAAAAATAGATGGTGAGTTTCCAAGGTTTTCATACATAATATAATAAGGTTACAAGTAGTAATTCATGTCATACGTTATAAGTTAGTAAAGTTATAGAACACATATCGTTACAATCAAACCTCGACTTGATTACAAGTATATAAGATTGGCTAAGTGTACTTGGTTCCCATGATGAACAAGCATACGTCATCAGGAGCTGGCAATACCTCGACTTTAGCACAAATAGGCTTGTCAGGCCCAAAGATCTAAGACGTCGCCAGGCTAGCAATAGTTAATGATTGTAAACAAACTATGTATCTCATATAATCACTTACAACACACAAACAACCATGACAAAATATAAAGATGAATTGCAAGTGATTTACAAGTCTCAAATGTTTATAAGTGTATTATGTATAAGTAATCATGTTTCACCTCAAAATAGTATGAAAAGATAAAAAAGAGCAAGGAAACTCACTTGGAAAATAAGTATAAGTATGATGATAAGAGATTAAACGAGGCTCCAACGATTTCTCTTACAAGATGCCTAAACGTATAGATTTCAAGATTAAGTTCGATAATAAGATTAACAATGACATGAACTAGGGTTTCAATTGGAATTTGGGGGTTTAAATAATTAAGAAAAATAATGAATCGTTTTTGGTTTAATAAAGATAATATAAATCAATTAAGTTTAAGAAAAATATCTCAACAATTTAAGTTATTGATTTAATAGAAATTAGGTATAATATGTGAAAAGAAATAATTAATTTAATAATTAATTATTTAAAATTTGATCAAGTTACTAAATTGAATACCTATTTAGATGGCTTTAAAATTATTTAAAATCGTTTTATATAGTTGTGAACTTCTAAATGATTTATTATAAAAATCTTATAATACACTTTTAGTAATAAGTATAATATATTGTTTTATTAGTTTCAAGAATCTAAATAAAAGTTTAAAGAATAAATTTATTAACTATAACATGGTTAAATGATTAGTTATTTAAATAACTAATTGAATAATTAATTATTTAACATGTAAATTAATAATGTTTTGAAATAACCCCAAATTTGAACTATAATATATTATAACATATAATGACTAAATAATAGTTTTATAATCTTTTTATTCTTTGAAAAACAATTAAATTGGATGATTATAAGTTAAATATCTTTAAAAATTAACTTAATAATTTCAGAAATGTTTAGTTAACAAAATAATTTTTATTTTTATTTATTAAAATAGTAATAAAATTTCTGAATTAAAATATAAAAGAAAAACATTAAAACAAAACATGGCAGAGGCAGGGTTCGAACCCCTGACCTCCCATGAGTAAGACTGTTGTTAACCGGCGGGGCAAAGCTCAGATATTGTTTTAAAGTACAAATTAAATAATATGAATCATTTTTCAAATAATCCCCAATCCATATGAACCCTAAATCAATTCGATTTCAAATTGAACCCCAATCTGATCATGATAGCTGAAATAAGTTGAGGGCTTTTAATCCCCTAATGAAATCAAGTGTACAAGTGTGTTTAATTACCTGTTTTGAGGTGGAATCGATAGCGAATTAAAAAGAATGGGGTCGCATCTGATGAGGATGATCGAATCCGTATAATTATTGTTGATATGGTTCGATTAATGAGTGCTAAAGCTTCCAGAGTTGATGAGGGACGAAAGCTCTTATCATATGTATTCGAAAATGCTCCAAAGGTAGACATCGACTAAGTTGCAAACGGAAGAAGATGATGATGATCGAACTTGATGATTGTGTGTACTTTATATGAAATTGAAGGCGCAGTAAGTTCAAGGATTCAAAAGGAATGTTTTCCCCATATTATACAGATTGAATTTGATTTGTTTCTAGTCCATCGAGTTTAATAATGGTTCGGGGGTTTTGAGTCTTGAATCGAGGTAACCGTATGATTTTTGAATGTAATTAATTGCAAATTCGAACTCATAACAATCGTATAAACGTTTCTAGTAGTTTAATTCGATTAATTTGTTCATAATTGGGTTGAAACCGATCTAGCTCATGAATGTACTTCGGTTTCGGGTTTTCAAGGCATAACAATCGAATTTTTAGGATTAATAGGAGTCGACAGTTCGAACCTTGGTCGCGAGGATTGAGGACCGGTTTATTTCATATGAAAATGATGAATTTGGGCTGTTTGGGTGTCGCCGGAACGATGGCCGGAGTTGGCCGGAGTTGCGGGGGTGTTCGACGGGGATGGGATGGGTTTTATAAGAAATTTACACTTAGGTCCCTGTAATTTCAATAGTTATTTATTTTATGTCCAAACTATTAAGTTTCATAATGTACAAACTAGACACCAAACTTATTAAACCCATTTTATAATTTAGTGTCTATTAGAATTTTATTGAGCTAATAAATAAATAAATATATAAATTTCTTTATTATTCATTAATATCAAAATCTTGTGTTTAACATTAAACCTTAAAACTTTATAATTTTGGATAAAAACATTGAAATATAAGTATTATTTCTATGTTGAAACTCATAAATGACGATCAAACTTTATAAATTTATAAGCTTTACTTTACAAATTATAAAATTATTATAATTTGTTTAAATTATGTAATGCCCCGTTCCCGGAGACCTCACAGTTGGTCATTCAAGCATTAAATGCCTTAAAACATTATAGATTTACAACTTAAGCAGCGGAATTATTTTAACAAAAACCATTCATTTCATTAAAAGACTGTTGTTAAGCAATACACAATTGCTTAATCGATTACAAAATAACTGTTTAATTGCATTACAAAACAACAGCAATAAGAAATACGAATGGATGTCAGTCTTTCCCTGCTGAGTAGCTTTACCCTCGTGCCATCCTCAACAATAATTACCTGCCAACAGAAAATGTATAAAAGTCAGCGTTGCTAAGTGAGTTCTAGTTTTTAACAGTAATAAAATACTTTCTGTATGTTGTATATGAAAATACTCTTTCTGTGAAATACAACTCTTTACTTTGTATACGAGCATGCATTAACTATATGAACAGATACTGTTCGTTCTCTTTACTGTATGTCTTGTTTACTCTGTATTCTTTTATCTTTATCTTTCACTATCTGTATGGACCAATGAGCAATACTCTAAACTGTATGCGCGGTGAAAACTGGTGATGGCCATCTATATCCCTCAAGAGGGTTGTGTTTACTGTATACAAGACCGACCCAAACACCTAGGGTATGCTACAGAGGTCCTGCCAATCTCAATGACTGGCCCTGTGTGCATAATAGAGTAGCTAACCCGCAGCACAGTTGAGCTAACGAAAACACGGTCGTGTACCTACTGTAAGCTTGCAAAACTTGTCAACATTTTATTAATGTTCCTCTTCTCTTCTTTATTGCTCTTTCTCTTTATTATTACAATATACTTTACGTTACAATAATAAACATACCACGTAAAGTCACACACTATAAGTAATAATAATAATAGCAATAATAATAATAAGAAACAATCATAAGGGAATCATAATCATGCATGAAACCTATCATTAATAAGCCCTAGTCAAACTTCGGTCAAAATCCTAAGAGCACAAACTCCCAAGAATTCTGTAATAAATTCTAAGCGTTGGGCGTTAGAAACTATTTGGGCGCATGAGCCCTGTTTGGGCGTTTCATTACTATGTAGGCGCATCAGTCAACACTTTAACTGCTTTAACTCTTAGGCGCATGAACAATTCAGGCGCATGGGCACTATTCGGGCGTATGAACACTTAGGCGCATGGGTTATCGGACGCATGGACACTTAGGCTCATGGGCCACTTGGGCGCATGGGCACTATTGGGGTGTATGGCCCTACACTTAGTCGTCCGGCTAATATTTCTAGGCGCATGGACCACTGTTTAGGCGCATGGCTATACTTAAACATTTCTAAGGCAATTTCATGCGCATGGGCTACTATTTAGGCGCATGGGTTAAACTTAAATTCTTCTAAGTCATTCCCAGGGCATGAGCCTTATCTAGGCGCATGAACCTTCTATGTAACATGTTTCTAGTATGATTTCGAACCCATTCATCATACCTATCTGTTCTAAGCTTACCAAGGCTATTCTAAACATGAACAACCTATAAGCATTCAAGAATCATCACCCAAACATGCATAATATATATGGGTATACATACATAAACATTTGAAAATTGTTTTAATACATTTTCAGCCCCAAAGAGAGTTTAAAACAAGTAAAAACCGGGGTCTAGAACTCACCTGGTGCAACTTGGGTGTTTCTTCCTTCTAACCCGCTTGCAAATGAGTTTAAACACCTAAAAACACGCCAAAACACACACACGAACACACACAAGCACATAGGCATGTAACCGAGACAAAAACCCAACATGAACACTTAAAACCACGAATTCTTACCTCTTCTTTTCTTCTTCTTCCAAAACCTGAAGTTCTCTGCTCTTTCTCTTCTCTCTCTCTCTAAAACCGATTGGAAAAGTTAGGTGAAAGGAGGGTGGGCGGCCGTGCCCACCTTTACACCAACTTTTCAAAGAAAGTGTCCTATTGGACACTTTTAGTCCCTCTACTTGGGCTTTATTGCTTTTTTTCTTTTATTCTTCATTTCTTGTCTTTGTTTAAAAAAAATAACCGGGTGTTACAAGTCCACCCCCCTTATATAGGTTTCGTCCCCGAAACCTGTTATTCCTCAAACAGACGAGGGTAATGCTGCCTCATCTCCTCCTTAGTTTCCCATGTAGATTCGGATCCCTTCCTGTGCTTCCAATGTACACGCACAAGAGGAACCACTTTATTCCTCGGTCTCTTCTCTTTATGATCGATGATTACCACTGGTTGCTTCATATAATTGAGTCTTTCGTCTACTTCGATATCCTCCAGTGGAACTATCATGTCTTTATCAGCTAAACACTTTCTCAGATGAGATACATGGAATGTCGGGTGAATCCCTCTTAACTCATTTGGTAACTCCAACCTATAGGCCACCTCTCCTACTCGAGCAATGATTCGGAAATGGCCTATATATCTCGGGCTCAACTTGCCCCGCTTCCTGAATCGGATAATACCCTTCCAAGGTGAGACCTTCAACATAACCCGATCACCTACCTGGAACTCGATCGGTATGTGGCGTTTATCGGCATACGACTTCTGCCTATCTTTAGCTGCCTTCATGAAGGCTTTAATCTTCTCAAGCTTCTCGGTCGTAGCCTTAATGACCTCGATGCTCCCTAATTCCTTCTAACCAATATCACACCAACAAACGAGTGTTCTGCATCTCCTACCGTATAGCATCTCATATGGGGGCATACCAATGCTAGCATGATAGCTGTTGTTGTATGAGAATTTAGCTATAGGTAAGTGGTCATCCCAACTTCCCCCAAAATCAATCACACATGCCCGAAGCATGTCCTCCAATGTCTGGATGGTCCTTTCTAACTGACCATCAGTTTGGGGATGATAAGCCGTGCTAATATGTAACCTCGTCCGCATGGCATCGTGAAATTTCTTCCAGAATTTGGATGTAAACCGGGTGTCACGATCGGATACAATAGACACCGGCACACCGTGACGAGTTACAATTTCCTTGATGAATAGATCCGCCAACCTCTCAGATGAATATGTCTCGTGGATCGTAGGAAGCGAGCACTCTTCGTCAGACGGTCGACAATCACCCATATGGCATCGTACCCTTTCGGAGTACGCGGTAGCTCCGTAATGAAATCCATGGTGATGTGTTCCTACTTCCATTCTGGTATATCCAAAGGTTGGATCTTTTCATACGGCTTTTGGTGTTCGGCCTTCACTTGTAAACAAGTAAGGCACTTACCCACATACTCCACCACGTCGCGCTTCATACCCGGCCACCAATAATCTTTCCTCATATCTTGATACATTTTCATGGCACTAGGATGAATGGAGTATCGAGTCTTGTGAGCTTCATCCATAATCTTCGCTCATAGATCCCCGAAATGAGGAATCCACACATGACCGAATCGGGTTCTAACACCGAGTGTGTTTTCACCTAATTCCCCAACCAGACCTCTCATTCTTTCCGAGTTAAGATGATCTTCTTTCAATGCCTCATCTTGAAACTTCTTGACTTGCTTCATCACATCGGAGGTCATGATTAATTGACATGCTTTTACCCGAATTGACTCGGGCCTCTCTTTTCGGCTAAGGGCATCAGCCACCACATTAGCCTTGCCTGGATGGTAATGGTTTCACAATCATAATCCTTTATGAGTTCCAACCACCGTCTCTGCCTCATGTTCAGATCCTTCTGCTCGAAGAAGTACTTCAAGCTCTTGTGGTAAGTGAAAATGGTGCACTTCGTCTCGTAAAGATAATGCCTCCAAATCTTTAGTGCAAAGACCACAACTGCTAGCTCCAAGTCATGAGTGGGATAATTGACCTCATGAACTTTCAACTGTCGGGATGCATAGACTATAACCTTCCCTCTCTGCATTAGCACGCACCCTAACCCTGAGTAGGAAGCATCTGAATAAACCACCAAATCCTCGCTTCCTTCGGGTAATGACAGAACATGAGCTTGAGTCAACCTTGCCTTTAACTCATCGAATGCTTGCTCTTGAGATTAACCCCATATAAACTTTATATCCTTTCGGGTCAACTTGGTTAGTGGAGAAGCGATCTTGGAAAAGTCTTGGATAAATCTTCTGTAATAGCCCGCCAAACCCAAGAAACTACGAATCTCGGATGGCGTCTTCGGTGACTTCCATTGCATCACTGCCTCCACCTTTGTCGGGTCCATCATGATTCCCTCAGGATTTACCACGTGACCTAAGAATTGAACTTCGCGTAACAAGAATGCGCACTTGGAGAATTTGTCATACAACTTCTCCCTTCTTAATGTCTCCAACACCTCCCGTAGGTGACCAGCATGCTCTTCTTCGCTCTTCGAGTAGATCAAAATATCATCAATGAATACAATCACTGATCTATCCAACATAGGCCGGCACACCCGATTCATCAAATCCATAAAGGCAGTTGGCGCGTTAGTTAGACCAAAAGACATAACGAGGAACTCGTAGTGTCCATAACGCGTACGGAAAGTTGTCTTAGGAACGTCTTGTTCATTCACCTTCAATTGATGGTAGCCAGATCGTAGATCTGTTCTTGAGAACTAACTGGCACCTTGGAGCTGGTCGAACAAGTCATCAATCTTTGGTAACGGGTACCGATTCTTCACCGTCAACTTGTTCAGCTCTCGATAGTCATGCACATTCACATACTTCCATCCTTTTTCTTTACAAACAATACTGGAGCACCCCATGGAGAGATACTCGGTCGAATGAATCCCTTATCCATCAACTCATGTAATTGGCTCATGAGTTCCTTCATCTTAGTCGGAGCTAATCGATATGGTGCTTTGGCAACGGGTTGAGCACCGGTATCAAATCAATTTGGAACTCAATCTCGCGATCCGGTGGCACACCGAGTAAGTCTTCCAGGAATACATCCTGAAAGTTGCACAACACTGGTACCTCAGATAATTGCGGTACCGACGCATCCACATCTTTTACATATGCCAAGTAGGCACTACATCCACGTTTCATGCACTTCCCTGTCACCGCCATCCAAATCATCTTCGGGATCATAGTAACGCGATCTCCATGAATCGTAACCAAACTCCCATCGGGCGCAACTAATCGAATCATCTTTTTGCGACATACGATGTTTGCTTCATAGGTTGCTAACCAGTCCATCCCTAGTACTACATCAAATCCACCTAGGGGCATCACGTGTAACCTAGCAGCAAACCTATGACCTTCTAGTTCTATGGCACAATCCTCTATCACATCAGTAATTCTAGTGGACTTACCAATAACAGTTTCTACGTTAAATGGTTCACTAACCTTTCTACTACTAACAAGCAACTTAGCACAGAAAGTAGTGGAAATAAAACTCCTGCTAGCACCGGAATCAAACAATACAGAGGCATAAATTTGGTTTACTAGAAACATACCTGACACAACATCGGGATCAGCTCTGGCTTCCTCCCAGGTCATAGTGTAAGCTCTAGCACTTGCCCTCTGCCCTCCTTCTTCCGGCTTCTTCTTCTCCGCTCCAGAGCTCTCCGCCCTTGGCTTCTTACAGTCTCTAGCGATGTGGCCAGGCTTGCCACACCTGAAGCATACATTCATTCCATCCTACACTCACCGGTATGCTCCTTTCCACATCTACCACACCTTCTCAGCCCTGATCTTGACGACACCCTACGGTCGTCCACCTTCACCTTCTTGTTGTTTGGAGTAAAACCACCACGTCCAACCTCTTCCCATTCCAATTCTTACCATCCCCACTTGTCTTCTTTACCTCCACCACGGTCTCCCCTCGCTCATCATACAGCCTGCCCACCAAATCCACCACCGATCGAAAGGTACCTTGCTGAGTAGCAATCAGGTGCCTGCGAATGTTAGCCAGCAGTCCTTGGATGTACCTCTTGATCTTTCTTGATACCAGCGTCACCTGATCCGGCACCAACCTCACCATCTCATTGAATTTAGTGGTGTACTGCTGGTGGATCATGGTTCCCGCTTCAAGTTGCAAGAACTCCCTCTCAACCTTGTCCATCTCCCGTGAGGACAGAACTCCTCAATAACCAACTTCTTGAACTCCTCCCATCGCATCTTGCTGATGGCTCTGGCACCCTCAGCTTGGACAATATTGTCACACCAACACAGCGCTGAATCAACGAAAGAGTGAGTTGCAAACTTCACCTTCTGGTCTTCGCGACACTCACTGATGTCTAAGACGGCTTCCATCTCCCTCGCCCAGCGGTGAGCGGCAACAGCATTGCCATTGCCATCGAAGGTCGGGGGCTTACACCTTTGGAACGCCCCGTAACTGCATCCTCTAGTTGCTACCCCCACTACATCATCCTCCTCTTCATCAGATAACACAGCCTCAGGCTCTGTTTGTTCCTCCTCTCTTTTGCTTCCCTTGCCTATTGATCCCTTTCTATTTTCCTTCTCCTTCCTCTTCTCGCTTCTCACAGCCCTGATGACTTCAGTCACTACAAACGGTAAGACTGTCTGCATGTCCTGGTGTACCTCATCAGCAATCGCCTCCCTAGCTGAGGCATTCAAGCTAGCATTCTCATTCTCTTCGCTCCAGCCATGGACTTCAGGGTTCTCATGGGTTGTCTCAAGAGTCTTAGCACTTCTCCTGGTCACACGTGGACGGCCTTGCCTCTAGGAGCCTTGGAAGATTTCTGTCCAACCATCTTCTAACACACTATAAGATTCAAACACTAACGCGGTCATTCAAGGTAACACTCAGTTTATGTCAAGTATAGTAAGCCCCTAATTATAGTGGCCAGTTGTGATTAGCCACTTACTTTACTCTTCATACCCCAAGCATCTCCTATCTTGACTTAATCAGTATCTAAATCTACTAAGAGCACATAAGTCACATAACATGTGCACATAATACCGGTTAACATTAAGAAAATACATACCTGATGGCATGTAGCTACTCGAGCTGACATCCCTCCATTGTCCCATTTTTAGTTTAAATTTAGGTTTTATAAGTTTTATTTAACCTAATTCTCTTAAACTTTGGCTCTGATACCAACTTGTAAGGCCCTGTTCCCGAAGACCTCACAGTTGGTCATTCAAGCATTAAATGCCTTAAAACATTATAGATTTACAACTTAAGCAGCAGAATCATTTTAACAAAAACCATTCATTTCATTAAAAGACTGTTGTTAAGCAATACTCAATTGTTTAATTGATTACAAAATAACTGTTTAATTGCATTACAAAACAACAACAATAAGAAATAAGAATGGATGTCAGTCTTTTCCTGCCGAGTAGCTTCACCCTCGTGCCATCCTCAGCAACAATCACCTGCCAACTGAAAATGTATAAAAGTCAGCGTTGCTGAGTGAGTTCTAGTTTTTAACAGTAATAAAATACTTTCTGTATGTTGTATATGAAAATACTCTTTCTATGAAATACAACTCTTTATTTTCTATGCGAGCACGCATTAACTATAAGAACAGATCGTTCTCTTTACTGTATGCCTTGTTTACTCTGTATTCTTTTATCTTTATCTTTCACTATCTGTATAGACCAATGAGCAATACCCTAAACTGTATGCGCGGTGAAAACTAGTGATGTGCCATCTATTTCCCTCAAGAGGGTTCGGTTACTGTATACAAGGCTGAACCAAACACCTAGGGTACACTACAGAGGTCCTGCCAATCTCAATGACTGGCCTTGTGTGCATAATAGGGTAGCTAACCCGCAGCACATTTGAGCTAACGACAACACGGTCGTGTACCTCCTGTAAGCTTGCAAAACTTGTTAACATTTTATTAATGTTCCTCTTCTCTTCTATATTGTTCTTTCTCTTTATTATTACAATATACTTTATGTTACGATAATAAACATACCACGTAAAGTCACACACTATAAGTAATAATAATAATAGCAATAATAATAATAAGAACAATCATAAGGGAATCATAATCATGCATGAAACCTATCATTAATAAGCCCTAGTCAAACTTCGGTCAAAATCCTAAGAGCACAAACTCCCAAGAATTCTGTAATAAATTCTAAGCGTTGGGCGCTTAGAAACTATTTGGGCGCATGAGCCCTGTTTGGGCGTTTCATTACTATGTAAGCGCATCAGTCAACACTTTAACTGCTTTAACTCTTAGGCGCATGAACAATTCAGGCGCATAGGCACTATTCGGGCGTATGAACACTTAGGCGCATGGGTTATTTAGACGCATGGACACTTAGGCGTATGGGCCACTTGGGCGCATGGGCACTATTGGGGTGCATGGCCCTACACTTAGTCATCCGGCTAATATTTCTAGGCGCATGGACCACTGTTCAGGCGCATGGGCTATACTTAAACATTTCTAAGGTAATTTCAGGTGCATGGGCTACTGTTCAGGCGCATGGGTTACACAAATTCTTCTAAGGCATTCCCAGGCACATAAGCCTTATCTAGGCGCATGAACCTTCTAAGTAACATGTTTCTAGTATGATTTCAAACCCATTCAACATACCTATCTGTTCTAAGCTTACCAAGGTTATTCTAAACATGAACAACCTATAAGCATTCAAGAATCATCACCCAAACATGCATAATACATATGGGTATACATACATAAACATTTGAAAATCGTTTTAATACATTTTCAGCCCCAAAGAGAGTTTAAAACAAGTAAAAACCGGGGTTTAGAACGCACCTGGTGGAACTTGGGTGTTTCTTCCTTCTAACCCGCTTGCAAATGAGTTTAAACACCTAAAAACAAACCAAAACACACACACAGACACACACACACAAGCACATAAGCATGTAACCGAGACAAAAACCCAACATGAACACTTGAAACCATGAATTCTTACCTCTTCTTTTCTTCTTCTTCCAAATCCCGAAGTTCTCTGTTCTTTCTCTTCTCTCTCTCTAAAACTGAATGGAAAAGTGAGGTGAAAGGAGGGTGGGCGGCCATGCGCACCTTTACACCAACTTTTCAAAGAAAGTGTCCTTTTGGACACTTTTAGTCCCTCTACTTGGGATTTATTGCTTTTCTTTCTTTTATTCTTCATTTCTTGTCTTTGTATTAAAAAAAATAACCGGATGTTACAAATTATTTAATAAAGAATAATTAATAAAACAATTTTTTTTATTTTTATTGATTCTTGTTCTTATTCATATGATTCATTATAGTAATATAATAAGTTTAATAAAGAAAATTATATCGTATGAAAGTTCCAAAATAAGTTCATGTTTGGGTTTTAGCTCGGAAAATGACGGATGTTACAGTCTCCCCTACTTTAAGAAATTCCGTCCCGAAATTTAGTCATGAGAAGACTGATTGCAAAGATAGGAGGAGACTTGAGTTTCATTTCATATTTTCTAGTGAACTTCTTGGAAGGTTTAAATTGGATAAGTTTTGATTATGGTGTTATGCTATACTCAAGTTTGTTAAATTTTATGATTCAAGATTTCATGTATTTCCTAACCAAGGGTGCAAGATCATTAATTATAGAATTTTAATTGACAAACTTTTGTAATTTAAACAGTTCAGGATGATTTAGAAGGTTTTGTCACGAGTACAACACTAAATTTTAGATAAATACAAGGCTTAGCTTGACAACATGAAAAATATGATCAAGACACTTTTGGATAAGATATGGAATTGATAAGAGCTTCTCAAGAAGATAACTTTAACGGGGTTCTTAGATAATTAATTCTTGTTTATTATTTTGTTGAGGTTTCAAAGTTTCATTAGTTTAACATTGATACAAGTGTTGTGTTTGTTTAGATTAAAATTCAATTCAGAATGAGAGCATCGTTGTAATAGGTTTTCAGGATAAGAGTAGTTTTAAGGGGAAGACGTTGGAAAGATTTTTAAGGGCCGTTAAGAGATTTGGGTAATGAGTTTTAGATTCAAAGGAACAAAATCAATGAAGAAACGAGTCAAGATAACAAGATGTTTCGAGTGTAACGTTTGGTTTACAAACCTAAACATTACATTAACTTATCAAAGTATTAGGTCAACTATAACCGTAATGAAGACATCCGTACCTATAAGCGGATACTCACCCCAAGGGTTCCCAGGTAAGGTAAACGGATCCATCGGTTGATTTGGATTTATATAAATACCTTGCCTAGACAGAACACCTCGAGATACAGGCATCCCACTTGTAACACCCGGTTATTTTAAAAGACGAAATATAAAGAATAAAAAGAAAGAAAGGCAATTAAGTCCAAGTGGAGGGACTAAAAGTGTCCAAAAGGACAAAACTTTGTAAAAGTTGGTGTAAAGGTGGGCATGGCCGCCCACCCTCACCTCACATCTTCATTGTCTTCGGTTTTAGAGAGAGAGAGAGAGTAGAGGAGTTCTCGGCTGAAGAAAAAGAAGAAGAAGAGAAGTCGAATTCAAGGTAAGAATTCGTGGTTTTTACATGTTTATGAAGGGTTTTATCCCGATTATATGCTTATATGGTTATGTGATGTATTTGTGCTCGGGTGTGTGTGTGTGGTGTTGTTTTTAGGTGTTTGAACTCGTTACAAGCGGGTTAGAAAGGAAGAAACACCCAAGTTGCATCAGGTGAGTTCTAGACCCCAGTTTTACTTGTTTTAAACAATCTTTGGGGCTGAAAATGTATTAAAATGATTTTACAAGTTCATGTGTGGTTACCTGTGTGCATTGTGCATGTTGTATGTTGATTCTTGAATTGCTTATAGGTTATTCATGTTTAGAATAGCCATGTTAAGCTTAGAACAGATGAGTTTGATGATTTGGGTTGAAAACATACTAGGAACATGTTATACAGAATGTTTATATGCCTGAAAATGCCATAGAATGAATTAAGTGTAATCCATGCGCGTGAACAGTAGTCCATGCGCCTAAGATTTACCTTAGAAATGTTTAAATACAGCCCATATGCCTGAACAGTGGTCCATGTGCCTAGAAATATTAGTCAGACGACTAAGTAAAGGGCACATGCGCCCCAATAGTGCCCATGCGCCCAAGTGGCTCATGCGCCCAAGTATCCATGCGTCTGAAAAAAATCCATGCGCCTAAGTGTTCATACGCACCAATAGTGCCCATGCACCTGAATAGTTCATGCGCCTAAAGTGATAAATGATTAAGTGTTGGCTGATGCGCCTACATAGTGATGAAACCCCCAAAACAAGGCTCGTGCGCCCAAATAGTTCCCATGCGCCTAAGCACTTAGAAAATTTTACAGAATTTTCTAGGAGTCTGTGCTTTAGGGGTTTGACCAAAGTTGACTAGGGCTTGATAATGATAATGTCTCATACATGATATGATTACGTATGATTGTTCCTTATTATTATTATTGCTACTATTATTATTACTTATAGTATGTGACTTTACGTGGTATGTTTATTATCGTAACGCAAAGTGTATCGTAATAATAAAGATAAAGAGCAATAAAGGAAAGAAGATGAACATTAATAAAATGTTAACAAGTCTTGCAAGCTTATAGGAGGGACACGACCATGTTGTCGTTAGCTCAACTGTGCTGCGGGTTAGCTACCCTATTATGCACACAGGGCCAATCAATTGAGATTGGTAGGACCTTTGTACTGTACCTGGGTGAGTGGGTCGGCCTTGTACACAGTACATAGCACCCTTTCGGGGGATATAGTTGACCCTTTCGAGGGATACAGTTGACCCTTTCGAGGGATATAGATGGCCCATCACCCGTTTTTCATCGCTCATATAGTTGGGGTATTGCTCATTGGTCCATACAGACAGTGAAAGATAAAGATAAAAGTTTACAGAACATACAAGACATACAGTAAAGAGAACGAACAGTATTTGTTCATATAGTTATTGCGTGCTCACCTATACAGTACAGAGTTGTATTTTACAGAAAAGAGTACTTTCATATACAACATATAGAAAGTATTTTATTACGTATAAAACTAGAGCTCACTCAGCAACGCTGACTTTTATACATTTTCAGTTGGCAGGTAATTATTGCTGAGGATGGCACGAGGGTGAAGCTACTCGGCAGGGAAAGACTGACATCCATTCGTATTTTATAAGGCTGTTGTTTTGTAATGCAGTAAAATGATTCTTTTGTAACCAGTTAAACAATGCTGTATTGCTCAACCATAGTGGTTTAAATGAAATAAATGGTTTTTAATAAATTATTTTCGCTGCTTAAGTTTGTATAATTATAATGTTTAATATTTTAACTGCTGTGATTGATCAACTGTGAGGTTTCCGGGAACGGGGCCTTACAAGTTGGTATCAGAGCCAAAGTTTAAGTGAAATGGGTAAATTTTCAAAATAAACCTTAACTTAAACTGAGAATGGGACGGAATGGGAATAGGATGCCAATCTGAGTAGCTGCGTGTCATCAGGTATTTTCTTAATATTAACCGGTTTATGTGCGCATGGTATGTGATTATGTGTTGTATGTAGATTTAAATATTGATGTAGTCAGGACATGTAATGCTCGGGGTATGAAGAGTAAAGTAAGTGGCTAATCACAACTGGCCACTGTAATTAGGGACTTACTGTACTTGACATTAATTAAGTTGTTCCCTTGAATGACCGTGTTGGTGTTTGAATCTTTCAGTGTGCGTATAATGGCCGGTGGTAGATCTTTGAAGGCCTCTCGTGGTGGAGGTCACAGTGCTGAACCGCGACCCAAGAGAGGGAGACTCAGAGTCAAGAAAGTGGTTCATGAAGAACCAGAGACTCCTCATCCGGAGGGTGGAGACGAGAGCGCCAATCTGAGGGCCTGAGTAAAGGAGGCGGTGGTGGAGGAAGTTCATCAGGTCATGCAGACGATCTTACTGTCTGTGGTGACCGAAGTCATCAAGGATGTTAGATACGGGGAAAGAAAGGAAAGGAACAGGTCCTCGGGAGGACGGGAACAACCAGAGTCGGAAACGGTTCTCTCTGATGATGAGGACGAGGAAGAAGAAGAGCCTGCGCCGGAGACGACCGAGGCTGCAACTACGGGGGTTTATGAGATGCAAACCCCCTACTTTCGATGGAAACAGCACTGCCACTGCTGCTCACCGGTGGGTGAGGGAATTGGAGGCTTTCCTCGATATCAGTGAGTGTCGTGAAAATCAGAAGGTAAAATTCGCTACCCACTCTTTTGTGGACTCGGCGTTGTGTGGTGGGACAACATTGTCCAAGCCGAGGGTAGCAGGGCCATTGGACGAATGAGATGGCCTGAACTGAAGAAGTTAGTGATTGAGGAATTCTGTCCTCATAGAGAGATGGACAAAGTAGAAAGAGACTTCCTGCAGCTGGAGGCGGGAACGATGACACACCAGCAGTACACCACTAAATTTAATGAAATGGCGCGGCTGGTGCCCGATCAAGTGACACCACTGTCACGAAAGATTAAGAGATACATCCAAGGGCTGCCAGCGGATATCCATAGGCATATGATCGTTGCCGGCCGAGCACTTTTAGGTTGGCGGTTGATTTGGCAGGTAGATTATATGATGAGCGCGAGGTGGTGGTGGCTGAGGTGAAGAATACGAGTGGGGATGGAAGGAACTGGAATGGGAAATGGTTTGGACGTGATGGAGCCGCTTCAAACAATAAGGTGGCGAAGGTGGGTGACCGACGTGTGGTCACAGCTAGTGCAGGGAGGAAGAAATGTGGCAATTGTGGAAGGGAGCATATTGGTGAGTGCAGGATGGGGATGAATGTATGCTTCAGGTGTGGCCAGCCTGGCCATATCGCTAGAGACTGTAAGAAGCCGAGGGCGGAGAGCTCAGGAGCGAGGAATAAGAAGCCGAAAGAAGGAGGGCAGAGGGCAAGTGCTAGAGCTTACACTATGACCCAGGAGGAAGCCCAAGTTGATCCCGATGTTATGTCAGGTATGTTTCTAGTAAACCAAATTTATGCCTCTGTATTGTTTGATTCTGGTGCTAGCAGGAGTTTTATTTCCACTACCTTCTGTGCTAAGTTGCCTGTTAGTAGTAGAAAGGTCAGTGAACCATTCGATGTAGAAACTGCTATTGGTAAGTCCACTAGAATTACTGAGGTGATAGAAGACTCTGCCATAGAACTCGAAGGTCATAGGTTTGCTGCTAGGTTACACGTGATACCCCTAGGTGGATTTGATGTAGTACTAGGGTTGGACTGGTTAGCAACCTATGAAGCAAACATCGTGTGTCGCAAGAAGATGATCCAATTAACAACGCCTGACGGGAATAAGGTGACGGTTTATGGTGATCGCGTCACAATGATCCCGAAGGTGATTTCGATGGCGGTGGCGGGAAAGTGCATGAGGCTTGGATGTAGTGCCTACTTGGCCTACGTAAAGGATGTGGACGCGCCAACACCACAACTATTTGATGTACCAGTTGTGTGTGACTTTCCGGATGTGTTTCCAGAAGATTTACCCGGCGTGCCACCGGATCGCGAGATTGAGTTCCAAATTGATTTGATACCCGATGCTCAACCCGTTGCCAAAGCACCGTATCGGTTAGCTCCGACAGAAATGAAAGAGCTGATGAAGCAGTTGCAAGAGCTGCTCGATAAGGGGTTCATTAGACCGAGTATCTCTTCCTGGGGTGCTCCAGTCTTGTTTGTGAAGAAGAAAGACGGTAGCATGAGGATGTGCATCGACTACCGTGAACTGAACAAGTGACGGTGAAGAACCGATACCCCCTACCAAGAATAGATGATTTGTTTGACCAGCTCCAAGATGCTAGTTGGTTTTCAAAGATAGATCTTCGATCTGGTTACCATCAATTGAAGGTAAAGGAGCATGATATCCCTAAAACAACTTTTCACACGCGCTACGGTCACTACGAGTTCCTTGTTATGTCGTTTGGTTTGACCAATGCGCCAGCTGCCTTTATGGATTTGATGAATCGGGTGTGCCGGCCTATGTTGGATAGCTCAGTGATTGTGTTCATTGGTGATATTCTGATCTACTCGAATAGCGAAAAAGAGCATGTTGGTCACATTCGGGAGGTGTTAGAGACCTTAAGAAGGGAGAAGTTGTATGCCAAATTCTCCAAGTGCGCATTTTGGTTGCGCGAAGTTCAATTCTTAGGTCACGTGATAAATCCCGAGGGGATTATGGTAGACCATGCTAAGGTGGACGCTATGATGCAATGGAAGTCTCCAAAGACACCATTCGAGATTCGTAGTTTCTTGGGGTTGGCGGGGTATTTTCGAAGGTTCATTCAGGACTTTTCCAAGATCGTTTCTCCACTGACCAAGTTGACCCGAAAGGATGTAAAGTTTATATGGGGTCAAGCTCAAGAACAGGCGTTCAAGGAGTTAAAGGTGAAGTTGACTCAAGCTCCTATCTTATCATTACCCAAAGGAAGCAAGGATTTGGTGGTCTATTCAGATGCTTCCTACTCGGGGTTGGGTTGTGTCACACCCCGACCGACGGCGGAATTATCGGGGCGGACGAATGGGAGACGATTGCTCATAGCACATGGAACTAATTAAGTTGAAATATTATTAAATATCATTATTCAATAAACATTACAAGGCAAATAAAATAATAACATAATAATCAAGATACAACAAAAAAACATAAGTCTTTCAATTAGTCTATGTCCAAGTCTTATATGAGCACAAGAAGATCTTCAAGCATCAAACCTGAAACATGATGAAAATAAAAGGTCAACTAGAAATAGTTGGTGAGTTTCCAAGGCTTTCATACATAATATAACAAGGTTACAAGTAGCAATTCATGTCATAGGTTATAAGTTAGTAAGGTTATAGAACACATATCGTTACAACCAAACCTCGACTTGATTACAAGTATATAAGATTGGCTAAGTGTATTTGGTTCCCATGATGAACAAGCATACGTCATCAGGAGTCGGCAATACATCGACTTTAGCACCAAATAGGCTTGTCAGGCCTAAAGATCTAAGACGTCGCCAGGCTAGCAATAGTTAATAATTGTAAACAAACTATGTATCTCATATAATCACTTACAACACACAAATAACCATGACAAAAATATAAATTGCAAGTGCTTTACAAGTCTTAAACGTTTATAAGTGTATGATATATAAGTATCAAGTTTCACCCTAAAATAGTGTGAAATAAAGTAAAAAGGGGGCAAGGAAACTCACATGGAAAACTCACATGGTATAAATTGCACTTAAGATAACGTTAAGAAGATAAGATGGTTCCAACGATTTCTTCATGAATCAACCTAACGGTTAATGTCTTAGAATTAGAATAAAGATAAGATTCAAGAGTAAATATGAATTAGGGTTTCATTTGGAAATTTGGGGTTTTGATACTTATGATAATAAGATAAAGTAACCAATTATAATTAGACTCAATAAAGATAAAATAAATCAATTAAACTTTAAAACGAAAATGAATGATTATTGAATCAAATAACTTAATTTATAATAATCGGTTTAATAAAAGTTAAGAAAATATTATGCAAAGAAGTAACTAAGTTAATAATTACTTACGTTATAACATAGCTAGACAATTAGTCATTTAAATGATTAACTATCCATGACATCATGGTTAAATAGATAATATCATCTAGATAATTATTTGAATATTAAATTATTTAAAGTAATTGTAGATAAAAAATGTTATGAAATAGTCTAAACTTGTGCTATAATAAATTTAAATTACATAAAAGAATTCATATTGTTTTTATAACCTTTGTTATTCTAAAAATAAATAAATGTAGAATCATAAGTTTTAAAATCCTTAAAGTTTATTTAGTAATTTCTGAAATGTTTTAGTTAACAACATAGTTTTTATTTTAATTTATTAACATATTAATAAAAAATTTGAAAGTTTAAAATGTATAAAATTGGCTTTTAAAAAAATAAATGCTGGAGGCCGGGTTCGAACCTGAGACCTCCTGCATACAAGGGTGACTAGTAACCATTTGAGATAGAGCCCAGATCTGCTAAATACTCCCTTTAAAAGTTTAAAACCATAATCTGCTTATTTTCCCCAATCTCACGAACCCTAATTCGATTTGGATCAAATTGAATCCCAATCGATTAATGTTAAGGAGTGGAATGTTTGGGCTTTTAATCCCCTAATGAAATCGAGTATAGATGTGTGTTTAATTACCTGATTTTAATCGAAAAGGTGCATGAACACGTTGTTAGATGTCGCGTCTGATGTGATAAAGATTAGTGATGCATTCATAGATGATAATCAACTTAAGTTTGTACGATGCTTTGGATGATGATGATAGTTGAAAGCCCTCAATCATTTGCATTGAGATTGGCCACAGGAAGGTGATCGACCTAGTTGCAGATCGTGATGTGAATAAGCTTTGAATTCGATGAGATAGTATTCTATAAGTCAAATTGAGTTCGTTTATGGATGAAACGGATCAGATAGGTTGTTTACCCTCGTTTATATGTTATCAATTTCTACCAGTTCATATCAAACGGATACCATAATCGGAGGTTACGGTTTTAATTTGATGTTGAATTACAGCCGTTATAACTCAATTGATTCGATGATTAAACTCTGAATGATTACAGAAACGTAATGTATTGCTGAATCCGATCGATTTCGCACATGTTCTTACTGTAACCGATTGTGTCTTGAATTGAGTTTCGGTTTCATTTGGTCAAGTCTTTAAGGTTGGATTTAAATGAATTAAAAGAGGTTACATGATCGAAACCAGGCCGCGAGAGGTTTAGAACGGTTTAATTGTACTTTATTCGACATTTAGGGTGTTTTGGTGGTCGCCGGAGAAGGTGGCCAGCGACTAGGAGAAGCCGACGGGGATGGGGGGGTTGATTTGGGTTTTAGACAAAGTTTCACGTATGGTCCCTGGAGTTTTGATAGTTTATTATTTTATGCCAAACTTTAACCTATTTGTTATTTAAGTTTCATAATTTACATTTATAACCCAAACTTAGTATAACCCTAATTTAATATTTTAAATAATTTGTAAAACTTTAGTTCATAAATAAATGAATTATTTTAAATGGTTTAAATGATTTTAGAAGTCAAAATAAATAAATAAATAACATTTTTTTTAAATTAAGCTACATTTCTAATATGATTAATTAAGTAAAATAAACTTTCTTTGTGTGAAAGATTTAAATAGGTACGGGTTTTGGGTTTATAATTCGAATTTGGGCGGATGTTACAGGTTGTGTATTAATGCAGAGAGGGAAGGTTATAGCCTATGCATCCTGACATTTGAAAGTTCATGAGGTCAACTACCCTACTCATGACTTGGAGCTAGTAGCCGTGGTCTTTGCACTAAAGATTTGGAGGCACTATCTGTACGGGACGAAGTGCACCATTTTCACTGACCACAAGAGCTTGAAGTACTTCTTCGAGCAGACGGATCTGAACATGAGGCAGAGACGATGGTTGGAGCTTATAAAGGATTATGATTGCGAGATCCATTACCATCCGGGCAAAGCCAACGTGGTGGCTGATGCCCTTAGCCGAAAGGAGAGGCCCGAGCCGATTCGGGTGAAAGCATACCAACTGATCATGACCTCTGATGTAATGAAGCAAGTCAAGGAGTTTCAGGATGAGGCACTGAAAGAGGATCATCTAAACTCTAAAAGAATGAGAGTTCTAGTAGGGGAATTGGGTGAAAACATACTTGGTGTTAAAACTCGATTTGGCGGGTGTGGATTCCTCGTTTCGGGGATCTACGCATGAGGATTTTGGATGAAGCTCACAAGACTCAATACTTTATTCATTGTGGTGCCATAAAGATGTATCAAGACATGAAGAAAGATTATTGGTGGCCGGGCATGAAGCGTGACGTGGCGGAGTATGTGAGTAAGTGCCTTACTTGTTTGCAAGTGAAGGCGGAACATCAAAAGCCGTATGGGAAGATCCAACCTTTGGATATACCGAAATGGAAGTGGGAGCACATCACCATGGATTTCATAATGAAGTTTCCGCGTACTCCAAAAGGGTACGATGCCATATGGGTGATTGTCGACCGTCTGACGAAGAGTGCTTACTTCCTATCGATCTGTGAGACATATTCATCTGAGAGGTTGGCGGATCTATTCATCAAGGAAATTATAACTCGTCATGGTGTACCGGTGTCTATTGTATCCGATCGTGACACCCGGTTTACATCTAAATTTTGGAATAAATTCCACGACGCCATGGGGACGAGGTTACATATTAGCACGGCTTATCATCCCCAAACTGATGGTCAGTCGGAAAGGACCATTCAGACATTGAAAGACATGCTTCGGGCATGTGTGATTGATTTTGGGGGAAGTTGGGATGACCACTTACCGTTAGCTGAATTCTCGTACAACAATAGCTATCATGCCAGCATTGGTATGCCACCATACGAGATGCTATATGGTAGAAGATGTAGAACACCTGTATGTTGGGGAGATATTGGGCAGAAAGAATTGGGAGGCGTCGAGATCATTGAGGCTATGACAGAGAAGCTTGAAAAGATTAAAGCCTTCATGAAGGCAGCCAAAGATAGACAGAATTCGTATGCCGATGAACGACGCAGACCGATTGAGTTCCAGGTGGGTGTCCGGGTTATGTTGAAGGTCTCGCCTTGGAAGGGTATTATCCGATTCAGGAAACGAGGTAAACTAAGCCCGAGATACATAGGACCTTTCCGGATAATTGCTCGAGTAGGAGAGGTGGCCTATAGATTGGAATTGCCAGATGAGTTAAGTGGAATCCACCCGACGTTCCATGTATCTCATTTGAGAAAGTGCTTAGCTGATGAAGACATGATTGTTCCATTGGAGGACATTGAAGTAGATGAAAGGCTCAATTATGTGGAGCAACCAGTGGCAATCATCGATCGTAAAGAAAAGAGGCTGCGAAATAAAGTGGTTCCTCTTGTGCTTGTACAATGGAAGCACAGGAAGGGATCCGAGTCTACATAGGAGACTAAGGAGGAGATGAGGCAGCATTATCCTCATATGTTCGAGGAATAACAGGTTTCGGGGACGAAACCTATATAAGGGGGGTGGACTTGTAACACCTGATTATTTTAAAAGATGAGATATAAAGAATAAAAAGAAAGAAAGGCAATTAAGTCCAAGTGGAGGGACTAAAAGTGTCCAAAAGGACAAAACTTTGTAAAAGTTGGTGTAAAGGTGGGCATGGCCGCCCACCCTCACCTCACATCTTCACTGTCTTCGGTTTTAGAGAGAGAGAGTAGATAAGTTCTCGGCTAAAGAAAAAGAAGAAGAAGAGAAGTCGAATTCAAGGTAAGAATTCGTGGTTTTTACATGTTTATGACGGGTTTTATCCCAGTTATATGCTTATATGGTTATGTGATGTGTTTGTGCTCGGGTGTGTGTGTGTGGTGTTGTTTTTAGGTGTTTGAACTCATTACAAGCGGGTTAGAAAGGAAGAAACACCCAAGTTGCATCAGGTGAGTTCTAAACCCCGGTTTTACTTGTTTTAAACAATCTTTGGGGCTGAAAATGTATTAAAATGATTTTACAAGTTCATGTGTGTTTACCGTGTGCATTGTGCATGTTGTATGTTGATTCTTGAATTGTTTATAGGTTATTCATGTTAGAATAGCCATGTTAAGCTTAGAACAGATGTGTTTGATGATTTGGGTTGAAAACATACTAGGAACATGCTATACAGAATGTTCATATGCCTGGAAATGCCATAGAATGAATTAAGTGTAATCCATGTGCCTGAACAGTAGTCCATGCGCCTAAGATTTACCTTAGAAATGTTTAAATACAGCCCATATGCCTGAACAGTGGTCCATGCGCCTAGAAATATTAGTCAGACGACTAAGTAAAGGGCACATGCGCCCCAATAGTGCCCATGCGCCCAAGTGGCTCATGCACCCAAGTATCCATGCGTCTGAAAAAAATACATGCGCCTAAGTGTTCATATGCACCAATAGTGCCCATGCGCCTGAATAGTTCATGCGCCTAAAGTGATAAATGATTAAGTGTTGGCTGATGCGCCTACATAGTGATGAAACGCCCAAAACAAGGCTCATGCGCCCAAATAGTTCCCATGAGCCTAAGCACTTAGAAAATTTTACAGAATTTTCTAGGAGTCTGTGCTTTAGGGTTTTGACCAAAGTTCACTAGGGATTGATAATGATGATGTCTCATGCATGATATGATTACGTATGATTGTTCCTTATTATTATTATTGCTACTATTATTATTACTTATAGTATGTGACTTTATATGGTATGTTTATTATCGTAACACAAAGTATATCGTAATAATAAAGATAAAGAGCAATAAAGGAAAGAAGAGGAACATTAATAAAATGTTAACAAGTCTTGCAAGCTTACAGGAGGGACACGACTGTGTTCTCGTTAGCTCAACTGTGTTGCGGGTTAGCTACCCTATTATGCACACAGTGCCAATTAATTGAGATTTGCAGGACCTTTGTAGCGTACCCTGGGTGAATGGATCGGCCTTGTACACAGTACATAGCACCCTTTCGGGGGATACAGTTGACCCTTTTGAGGGATATAGTTGACCCTTTAGAGGGATACAGTTGACCCTTTCGAGGGATATAGATGGCCCATCGCCCATTTTCCATCGCGCATATAGTTGGGGTATTGTTCATTGGTCCATACAGACAGTGAAAGATAAAGATAAAAGTTTACAGAACATACAAGGCATACAGTAAAGAGAACGAACAGTATTTGTTCATATAGTTAATGGGTGCTCGTATATACTGTACAGAGTTGTATTTTACAGAAAAGAGTATTTTAATATACAACATATAGAAAGTATTTTATTACTTATAAAACTAGAGCTTACTCAGCAACGCTGACTTTTATACATTTTTAGTTGGCAGGTAATTATTGCTGAGGATGGCACGAGGGTGAAGCTACTCGGCAGGGAAAGACTGACATCCATTCGTATTTTATGTTGTTGTTGTTTTGTAATGCAGTAAAACGATTCTTTTGTAACGAGTTAAACAATGTTGTATTGCTCAACCACAGTGGTTTAAATGAAATGAATGGTTTTTGATAAATTATTTCCGCTGCTTAAGTTTGTATAATTATAATGTTTAATATTTTAACTGTTGTGATTGACCAACTGTGAGGTTTCCAGGAACGGGGCCTTACACCACTCTTCCAGCATTACATGTTTCAAGTTATAGGACATAGACTTTGACGAGACTTGAAAACCACGAATAATGATTCAAAAGCACATTTTTGAAAACCGTTAGATTTAGGCATATAATTCCTTAGAATATGATTTAAGGTTCATGTATGCATTGATAAGGTTCAAGGTATAAGCATAAACACATAAGGCACATAATCATATAATCAAGTATAAACACATAAGGCACATAAAATCCTATCTAAGCATATAAAATACATGAGAGGACTCATGTGTAAGGGTATTTAGTTATAGTCTAGGTCATTCCATTTCTAATAACCTAAATCCCTATAACCATGGCTCTGATACCAATCTGTCACACCCCGACCGATGGCGGAATCATCGGAGCGGACGAATGGGAGATGATTGCTCATAGCACATGAAACTAATTAAACTGAAATATTATTAAATATCATTATTTATTAAACAATACAAGACAAATAAGTTCATACAATACAAAAGCATCCAACAAAGAAAAAAAACAAGTTAAGTTAAACTAGTTCCAAGTCTTATATAAGCACGAAGAGAATCCACAAGAGGTAAACCTGAAACATGATGAAAATAAAAGGTCAATTAAAAATAGTTGGTGAGTTTCCAAGATTTTCATACATAATATAAAAAGGTTACAAGTAGCAATTCATGTCATAGGTTATAAGTTAGTAAGGTTATAGAACACATATCGTTACAACCAAACCTCGACTTGATTACAAATATATAAGATTGGCTAAGTGTACTTGGTTCCCTACCTCGGCTTTAGCATCAAATAGGCTTGTCAGGCCCAAAGATCTAAGGCGTCGCCAGGCTAGCAATAGTTAATGATTGTAAACAAACTATGTATCTCATATAATCACTTACAACACACAAACAACCATGACAAAATATAAAGATGAACTGCAAGTGATTAACAAGTCTTAAATTTTATAAGTGTATTATGTATAACTAATAATGTTTCATCCCAAAATAGTGTGAAAAGATAAAAAAGGGCAAGGAAACTCACTTGGAAAATAAGTATAAGTATGATGATAAGAGATTAAACGAGGCTCCAACGATTTCTCTTACAAGATGCCTAAACGTATAGATTCCAAGATTAAGTTCGATAATAAGATTAACAATGAGACGTGAACTATGGTTTCAATTGGAATTTGGGGGTTAAATAATTAAGAAAAATAATGAATCGTTTTGGTTTAATAAAGATAATATAAATCAATTAAGTTTAAGAAAAATATCTCAACATTTAAGTTATTGATTTAATAAAAATTAGGTATAATATGTGAAAAGAAGTAATGAATTTAATAATTAATTATTTAAAATTTGATAAAGTTACTAAATTGAATACCTATTTAGACGGCTTTAAAATTATTTAAAATCATTTTATATAGTTGTGAACTTCTAAATGATTTATTATAAAAATCTTATAATACAACTTTTAGTAATAAGTATAATATATTGTTTTATTAGTTTCAAGAATTTAAATAAAAGTTTAAAGAATAAATTTATTAACTATAACATGGTTAAATGATTAATTATTTAAATAACTAATTAAATAATTAATTATTTAACATGTAAATTAATAATGTTTTGAGATAACCCCAAATTTGAACCATAATATATTATAACATATAATGACTAAATAATAGTTTTATAATCCTTTTATTCTTTTAAAAACAATTAAATTGGATAATTATAAGTTTAAATATCTTTAAAAATTAACTTAATAATTTCAAAAATATTTTAGTTAACAAAATAATTTTTTAATTAAAATAGTAATAAATTTTTTAAATTAAAAATATAAAAGAAAAACAATTAAAACAAAACATGGCAGAGGCAGGGTTCGAACCCCTGACCTCCCATGTGTAAAACTGTTGTTAACCAGCGGGACAAAGCCCAGATACTGTTTTAAAGTACAAATTAATTAATATGAATCATTTTTCAAATAATCCCCAATCCATATGAACCCTAAATCTATTCGATTTCAAATTGAACCCAATCTGATCATGATAGCTAAAATAAGTTGAGGGCTTTTAATCCCCTAATGAAATCAAGTGTACAAGTGTGTTTAATTATCTGTTTTGAGATGGAATCGATAGCAAATTAAAAAGAATGGGGTCGCATCTGATGAGGATGATTGAATTCGTATAATTATTGTTGATATGGTTCGATTAATAAGTGCTAAAGCTTCCAGAGGTGATGAGGGGCGAAAGCCCTTTATCAATTGTATTCGAAAATGCTCCAAAGGTAGACATCGACTAAGTTGCAAGCCGAAGAAGATGATGATGATCGAACTTGATGATTGTGTGTACTTTATATGAAATTGAAGGCGCATTAAGTTCAAAGGATTCAAAAGGAATGTTTTCCCCATATTATACAGATTGAATTTGATCTGTTTCTAGTCCTTCGAGTTTAATAATGATTCGGGGGTTTTGAGTCTTGATTCGAGGTAACCGTATGATTTTTGAATGTAATTAATTGTAAATTCGAACTCATAACGATCGTATAAGCGTTTCTAGTAGTTTAATTCGATTAATTTGTTCATAATTGGGTTGAAACCGATCTAGCTCATGAATGTACTTCGGTTTCGGGTTTTCAAGGCATAACAGTCGAATTTTTAGGATTAACAGGAGTCGATAGTTCGAACCTTGGTTGCGAGGATTGAGGACTGGTTTATTTCATATGAAAATGATGAATTTGGGTTGTTTGGGTGTCACCGGAGCGATGGCCGGAGTTGGCCGGAGTTGCGGGGGTGTTCGACGGGGATGGGTTGGGTTTTATAAGAAATTTACACTTAGGTCCCTGTAATTTCAATAGTTATTTATTTTATGTCCAAACTATTAAGTTTCAAAATGTACAAACTAGACACCAAACTTATTAAACCCATTTATAATTTAGTGTCTATTAGAATTTTATTGAGCTAATAAATATATAAATTTCTTTATTATTCATTAATCTCAAAATCTTATGTTTAACATTAAACCTTAAAACTTTATAATTTTGGATAAAAACATTAAAATATAAGTATTATTTCTATGTTGAAACTCATAAATGACGATCAAACTTTATAAATTTATAACCTTTACTTTACAGATTATAAAATTATTATAATTTATTTAAATTATTTAATAAATAATTAAAACATTTTTTATTTTTATTGATGCCTCTTCTTATTCATATGATTCATTATAGTAAATATAATAAGTTTAATAAAAAAAATTATATCGTATGAAAGTTCCAAAATAAGTTTATGTTGGGTTTTAGCTCGGAAAATGACGGATGTTACATGAAACCCTAAGATTGGAGTTGAGTCGCATCTTTCGTCTCTCAAACACGAACTCGTGGAGCTGATTAACTGAGATTATGCTGACTTTGTGAATCTCAGCACGAAGCTTGTTGATGTTGATGCCGCTGTTTTTCGTATGCGAGCACGAAGCTTGGTCAGCGATGCCAACAAAACAGACTCGGTCAGATGAATAGGCCGGGTCAAAGGATGCAGTCAGCAATAACAAACGCGCTGACTCGGCTCAGCCATTTCAAACAGGCCCTTAAATGTTTCTTGAGTTGTTTGACAAAACTTATATCTAGTGTTCACATTCATCATGCTGAATAAAGTAAATGAAAAATCTTAAGAAAACCACAAAGTTATTTGAAAAATATAAAAAACCATTAAACCTTCCACATAATTTAGAATTTTTTTATCACTACTCTTTAAATTTGTCTATGCGTATATATAAATTAGGGTATAGATCAAACGAAAAACCTTAGCATGGTTTTACATATACGTCACATACAGGTTATGTATATGTAACTATTTTTTATTCGACATAGTGTTACGTAAACGTAATACTTTTCATTCTCATATTTATGTTCAACATATATGTTGAACATAAATACCTTTTTAACAATTAAAATAACAAAAAAGTTATAAATTATATTATTGGTTTCCGTGGTTTTCTTTGGTTTTCAGATAATTATTGGTTTTTTGAGTTGTTTGACAAAACTTTCATCTACTATTCACATTGATCATGCTGAATAAAGTAAATATCTTTTTAGAAAATGTATATATTGTTTTTATAAATATTTTTGTCTACACTTCTTGTTCTTATACTCTGACTACCGTACAAGTCGATTTCTATCTCTTAATTTTGACATATTATCATTTCATCTGATTATCGTTCCAGATGTTTATATGGCTTTTTTTCGTGAAATTGGCACCACGGGATTCTCTTATTTGGATTTCAGTTTGATAATCTCAGTTACAATTTATCAAATTATTAACAAGATTTTCCAAATATTAGGAGTAAGAGAAATTATTGGTTTGTTTTGATCTTTTCAGGACACTTTGGTTCTTATCATATTCTGTATTGGTTATGTGTGATTAATATAGAGAATCAAGTGTGTATGTTAATGGATAACAGCAATCGATTTCAACAACAAAATTTTGAAAATTGCAAAAGGTTTTCAAAATATATATTTAGACAAGCTAAACATGATTCTAAATGTGCATGATTATGGAAAATGATATTTAGAAACCAACACATTTATAGAAAAAAAAAGTTAATATGAGAAGAGTTTAGATTGCTTTATGATTAATTGAAACTGCATGGCATGAAAGATTTGATTGTCTTGATCTTTTTTAAAGGGATTACAAAAGATTTAACTTTGGTGATTCATACATCATCTTAAAAGTGCATATGACTATCCAAATGTTTTTTTATCTTCTTTTAGTCTTTTTATATCTCAAGGGGATAATTATATTTCAATGATTTGTGTATTTGCAGACTGCTAGCAAGATAGGTGCATATAAGTATGTTATACACTTATGTTTGGGCAAAGATACTTTCCTGGTATTGCTTGCTATTTGTTTGTGTTTTTGCTTCTTCTTATGATTCTTTTGCAGGTGTATTTATAATATACAAGGTTAGTATCCCGTCTAGGTTAGTATCCCGTCTATTACACGGGTTGAATAAATAAATATTAAATAATTAGTAATAAAAATAAGGACCTCGTCGAAATCATCGGTTTTCTGCCCAACGCCACGTCCATGGCCCTATTATTTAAATATCTTTAATTTATGAATTATAAAATCACGCTTGAAGATAGATTATACTTATAATTACATATAAGTAGCTACTTTAAGTAAATAGACAATAAATTATTTTTATTAAACTTTTGTTTTATAAAAAATCTATGGTTTTAAATATTTTGTTTTAAGAAAAATGTTTTTTTTATAAAAAAGGTCATTGTATTATGTATTTTATAAAACTTTAATTATGAAAAGTGTGTTTTACATAAAAAATAAGTTTTTAATTTATTAATTATATATTTTGTAATTTAAAAATGGTATAAGTAATCTTATTAGTATTTAATATAATTATAATAATACAGAGAAATGAGTAATCTATGTATAAATTTCTTGTTTATTAAAAAACTTTAGTTTGTAATTATTATGGTTATTTTAATAAGACTATTTTTAAAAGTGTTCACCTTTTATAATTTTTTTTAAAAATAACCGTTCTAAAATATTTAGTTTTAAAAGATTTAGTGTTTTTGAAATTTCATATTATATATATGTTTTTTTTATTTCTATTTTAGTAAAAGGTTGTAATTTTTCATTTTCTTAATAAGATCTATTTTTAAAAAGATACTTTGATTTTAAAAACATTAAATAGTGAGAGATATGTAGTAAATAATAAAATTGATTTTTAATAAGAAAAAGAAATTAATTTAAATATTTAAATTACAATAATACTCTTTTAAAGAGAAAATTATATGAGAAGGTGTATAAGAAAGACATGTAACAAAAAATGAGCTAAAAAATGATAAGCGGTAAAAAAAACTTCTTTTATATAAATTTATAGATAGTCCCGTAAATGCCTTCACATTAAGATCTAAATTAGAATGTGCTCGATGCAATCCTTGAGAGTCATGCATTATAATATCAAGAACTTTAAAGTCATGAATCTAATAGATTTTTGTTATATTTTAGACCATTACCAATGATAAAATAAAAAAAACACGTAAAAACATACCTAGTCAGCAGAGACATCACAAAAACGCTTATTTTTTAAAAACCTAAAAAACCTCTCTAATAATAAAACTTAAAAACACCTAAAAACATTACCACATCATTATCACCTTTTACATTTATTTTTAGTTATCAATCTTATATATTAATATAAAATAAAAATAAAATATTTATATGTCTTTTGTTGGATAGAAATTTTAAAACTTTAAAATTTTAAAATATAAAAGTTAAATACTTTTTAGAGGGAAATTTTAAAATTTAAAACTTTGAAATTTAAACTTTAAATTTAATAAATAATAATTTATTATAAAAATTAAATTTTAAAAATGAAATTTACTGTTCAAGCACATGAGCATTGTTCTAGCTTACTGTTCAAGCACATGAGCACTGTTCAGACGTATGAGATCGACTTGATACATGCAACACTTAAATAATATTGAAAAACTAAATATTTTATTAATATAAATATATATTTTTTAATATTAATACCCAACCATAACCCACCTCTGAAAATGTCAAATGTTTTTTATGTTTATCTCCATGAACTTCTACCTTAAAAAACAAACCCCCCGATGGTTCTTGGTCTAAAAAACAGATGATGTGACGTTTTTTAAGACAAAAAATGCCTTATTGGAGATGCTCTTAAACCATGTTTAATGCCACTAGAGGAGTTTTTTAAACTGGATTAATGACACCTGAAGAAGAGAATTTCAAAACAAAGTGGTAAACATGTGAAAAAAAAAATAAGTTGCCAGATTGAGGCAGGTTTGGTTTTTCACACATCCTATTTGATAGAGCTGACAAGCGGTTGGGTGTTTGGGTAGGGTTAATTAAGTTTTAGAGTTGTTCTGATTAGGCCACTCATAAATTTTTTTGTTCTAATCAGATCACTTGTAAAATTTTTGTCCTAATCAGATCACTAAAGTTTTAGAATTGTTCTAATTAAGACATTCATAGGTTGCAGTAATTTGAAAAAAATGAAGAATTAAAAAAATAACAATATTTATGAAAATAAAACTAGATTATTTTAAAAAAAATTGTGAATTATTTAAAACAATTTAAAAAATATAAGTGACCAGATTATTACACTCCTAAAATTTTAATGATCTGATTGGAACAAATAAAAGTTGTAATGATATAATTAGAACACTATTAAAAACTTTAATGACCTGATTAGAACAAATTAATATATGACCTAATTGAAACGTTGTTAAAACTTGCGTACTATTCTGTTAAGTTTTCTCTTATAAGTACGTATGGTCAAAACTGATTGGCGGGTTGTGCCAACCCTCCTAATACTTCTTTAGTTTTTAGTTTCTTTTAGTAAATGATAAATTCATTAAACGGCACAAGAGGTTGTATGCCTAATAGAGCATTTTTCAAGCCGCTTGACTCATTCACTTGTATCAAATTTATGAATCTTTCCAATTGATATAAAACATAAAATGATGACATAATAAATGAACCAAAGCTACCACCTTTAATATTTAAGTTCAGCTAATTTTATGTCTACATTTATCGAAAACAATTTATGTTGTTGATTTAGATTACCTTTACTCTATCCTCACTAAATCATGATGAGTGACACTAAAGATAAAATATATCTATTCGATGGGGGCAAACATAAATAACGAAGAAAGGTCAAAAGCTTTGTAGGATGTCCAAAGCCGAACACAAAAATAATAATAAGTTAGATTTGAATAGTTCTATTATTCTATTGGTCCACATGGTTGGCCTTGAACTTTGTATATATGTTGTTTTGGTGACTTTTAACGAGTTATTTACAAAATTTGGTGCATGTAAAAAACTTATTTATCAAAATAATGCAGTTGAAAAAATATTTATTGAAAAAATATTTATTAAAATAATGTAGTTTGTAAGTTTTTTGTTTCCTCACTCCTACAGCTAATGATTATTTTACAAAAGTTTTTTCCCTTTATTGTAATAATTTTAGGGATTAAGAGACTGTTTGACAACTTCTGAATGATTAAGTGTTGAACCAATAGGAGGTCTGAACCATTAAATGTTAAACCATTAAGAGGTATGAACCATTAAGAGTTAGTATATTGTTTAAATATTCAAATGCAAATATCTGATCAATAAGGCATCTGAATCATTAAAATGCTTATTAATAGGCTGTCAAACAACCTCTTAATCTTTAAATTCAAGAAATGTTGTAAAATGAAACATTTTTTTCGTTTTTTTAGGAATAATTATTAACTTTTTAAAAATTTATCTGATTCTTCTTTTGTAAACTTCTCTTATACCAAAGTCGATCTATTTCTTGCGTAACACCATGATTATGTAATTAGATCTTCATTCTCACTCGTTGAGCAGTTCTTGAAACAAGTATCATTTCAAGGTACACACTGCTGCATACATCATTGTTTTAAAGTTCACTAAGGAGTAATTATACAAAACAAAATAAGATACAATCTATGTTTACCTCGAATTTAAACGATCTCCAGTCATTTCTTCGTGTCTGTCCATAGCCACTGGGGTTAATTAAGCAGCTTTATGACATGTAACCATTGTTGCTAAGTTTGTTTCTTTAATAATAGCCACAGAAGTAGTACGTTTGCTAATACCTCTTCTTTTATTTTTTTTATTAATCCTTTAGTTACATTTTGTTTATATATTTCTCATCTCATTAAAACCTTTCTAGGTGATGCATGTTGTTGAACCTGAAAGGTTGAAATACTAATCTTCTGCATATCATAATAAACTTTATAAAAGGAGGGTATTAAAAAATTCATCCTCGAAAAATAATAACTTTTTTTATAATTAACAAAATATTACACGTACAGAAAAAGGAATCCCCTGGATAAAGATTACTATAGAAACTATCATAAAAAAAGGAAACTAAAAAAGGAAAAGAAAATAACATCTCTATTTAAAAGTGTTTAAAGAAATTAATAAAAATCTATATCTATAATCTATAAATATTAATCAAAGAATGTTTCTTTTGCCATTTGTCATATTCTTAAACCATTTTTTTGACACTTGTTATTTTTCTTAAACATTCTCACTTTATTTTTCATTCAAAAGGGTATTAAAGTAATTTAAACACTCAAACAATTTTTCTCTCTTCGTAAAAATTAATTTGGTCAATTGATATATTTTTCTCTCTAATCTATTTTTTTTAAATCAAACTATGTTTTTAACAATAAATTTGGCTAAGAAAATTAAAACTTATATATTTTTAAAACATTAAACCTTTTGAAACAAAATATTTTAAATCAGTTTTTTTAAATAATTATAAAAATATGGAAATTTCTAAAAGTAGTTTTATTAAAATAACCAGAATAATTAGAAACTTGAGTTTTTAATAAACTAGATTTTTATAAACAATATTTTTTATAATAAAATCTTAAAACATATATTTAGAATAAAACTATTTAGATAAGAGATTTAAAAATAGTATAATTGTTTTATCTCTTGAACAAGTGCGTATATATAATTTTATACATATCTTATATTAATATATCGTACTGTATATTTTCTTGTTTATTACTAACTATAATTTGTTTAACTAGACAATCTATTTATATATACATATATATATATATATATATATCCGTTTATAACCTATCGACTATTTATTTACTTGAAATAGCTATTCATATGCTATTATAATCATATTTTACCTTCAAACATGTTTTATAATTTATAATTTTTATTACTAATTATTTATTGTTTTATTTATT